>JXCR01091121.1:37570-74198 GCA_002079205.1 Phalaenopsis hybrid cultivar | reverse complement strand
ATATATATATATATATATATATATATAAACTGTTTTGTGTCAAATGAGAGCAATCTTATTCTTTACTCTCTTCCAAGTGCATAAAGAACATTGACTAATCCAGAGTTTGGTCCCTAATTTTATGGTTAGGCTAGGAGGATATCGGCTGCCACTCTAGAGCTCCCACTACTCCTTCACCTGAGGACTAATAATCTCGCATCACTTTCCAGTCAACTGGACCAAACTGGGGAATTTAAACTGTCACCTTAATTTCTACAATTTTGCATCCAATAAAGTATATTTTCCTATTTATTTGCACTCAACTTCATGGATGAAATACTCTCCTATGAAATCAAATGTGATTCTTTCTAAGTTGTAGAAATCATAGCCCTTTTGGAGCATATCTTTCTCAACACAGTTTAACATTTCAATTGGCTAGATCAAAAGGTAAATGAAGATCAAAGTTTAAATTACCACAAATTATTGATATTTAAAATCATATAAAACAAAATCAATCATTCACAAAACTATATCTCAAAGTAAGGAGAAGGATAAAGAATACTACTCAAAATTTATGAGAAGGACACAAAAAATCACAGATTTCATATATAAAACAAGTTTACAAAATAAAATAAATGAAAGACACAACTTATCTCACAATCCTTTCCAAGAAAATCCCTAGAAGTTCTATCCAAGCCTTTCTCTCCTTACAAGTACTCTCCATTCTCTCTTAGAAGTGTAAAGAAAAAGAAATCCCTTACCTTCCCTTTCCTCCTACAATCCTTAAAGAAAATCTCCAAGCCCTTGTCTTTCACTGTCTCTATCTCTTCTTGGCCTCCCTTACAGGCCACTCCAACTCTCATCAAGCCACTAGACATCCCTCTCTTTTATCAAAGGATGCCTCCCTTCAAAAGGAATTCAAAATTCCCTCCAAAATTCTATCTAAAAGTCAACTCTTTTGAATTCAAAAGACATGTTCATTGATCCGAAAGACATATCCCTTCATAAAAAACCTTCCAAAGTGTCTAGATGCATTGAATCACTCTAAGGGGTATTTAGAACAAGTTTTATTTTGAAAATTCACACAAAATTTATCTCAAACCGCCTTAATCTGCAAAACATCTTCTTTGGCGCATCTTGCACCAGCTCCTGTCAAACGGCGCATCATGCGCCAATCAGCGAATCTTACACCAGTTTGCTGAAGACCGCGCTGTTCTAGGTTTTGGCACATCTTGTGCTAATTTTCTAAAATTTACTATTTTGGCTCCAAATTTCATCTTTTTTGCTACTTTTGTTCAAAATACCTAAAATTGATATAACTGCAACAAAACACGAAAATACCCTTCCTAAAAGTGCAATATCCCCAAAAATAAGCATAAAATATACACTTAAAACAACATATTATTTTAGAGTATCAAGATGGTATAAATAACATTGGTTAATCTAAAGTTTGAATAGTCTTTAAGACGAGCTAGGTAGGCAAGATACTAGCTCTCACTCTAGAGTTCCCTCTTCTCCTTCAACCTGGGGGCTAACCTCATGTATCAAGACCTAAAAAATAGACCAAATTAGGGGCAGACTAAAGCCTTCTAACTCTACACCCTTCAAAGCTTATTTTCCTATTCATTTGCACTCAACGATATGAATTACATTCTCATCCATACAATCTCATGTGATTCTACCATTAGTTGACTGAGACAATACCATCACAGATCTTACATGTTCTCAAAAAAAAATTAACATCTCAACTGTCCAAATCAAGAAGTAAATGAAGTACAAAGATTAAATCATCAAAACTTTTTCAGCATTAAAGATCAATACTTCTCTTAACTTCAATCCAACACTTAATTACTTATCATTTTAAGAAAATAGATAAAGAAAGCTTCTTAGAATTATTGGAGAAAACACAAAAACAAGTAAGTTTAAAAGTAGAAAACATTTTAAAACACAAAAAGTCTAAATTAAAAAAAATGTAGTCACAAAGATAAATACTTATCTCGAATTCCTCTCTAACGAACTCTTGAAGTTTTTTTGAATCTCTTTCTTTCTCTTACAATCCTCCCTAGGTCTGGTTGCCCAACCCTAGCATGTGAAAATCCCTCTATCTCACTAAAAAAACTACAATGGATTCTTACTTATAAATATCTAATCACTTTCTTGTTCACTAGAAATGAGAAAAGTGAGAAGAAGCCCTAAAAAAAATCCTCAACTCCTTACCTTCTACTCTCTAAAGTATACTAAGACTATATCTCTATCTCTATAATCTTCTCTTTTTAATGCAGCTGAAGTCCTCCTTTCTATAGTTTTCCAAAAGGTGCTTTGGTGGGTCTTCAAAATATGCCCACATTTAATAAATCTTTTAAGATTTGCCTCTTTTGAAGAGTCATTTCAATGTATTTTTGTTCACATTAACTGTAGTCCACGTTTTTAGCAAGAGTTTCTTCAAACACCCTTTCAAAATTCATCCAAATTCCTTAAATTGTCATCAATAACTACCTGACGCGTAAGCGTGTGTTATTCAACGCTTAGGGTTGACCTTCTCTATCTCCTAGCGCTTAAGCATCAGTCTTGGGCGCTTAGGCGCCACAGTTCATTTTCACACCTTTTTCATTTTTGCTCCAAATTTGATCATTTTTCACTCCTTTCACCATATTTTATCCTTTTAATTGTACCTGAAAGAAGAAAAAATGCAAATATCTTTCATTAAAGCCAATATCCTCAAAAAATAGGTATAAGAATGTTTACATAATTGTTATATATTTTAGGTGTACCAAAATCCCCCAAAGATAAAACGTTACTTGTCATCAAGTGACAATCCAATATTTCAAAACCAAAATAAGCAGATTATGCAAATGAGTTTCTTTAGGATATTCTATATTTTTTTTATAGAAATATAGTAATCAAATTTAGAAAAGACTTTAGCAAATGAGACCAACTAAGAGTTTAGAGATTTTTAATGTGAGGAAGTTTAAAAAAATGAGTTCTTATCTAGTTCATAGATACTTGTAGATTTACCAAATATATGGTTTAGGCTTTTTATCTCCCCCACTTAAAAATTTTTATTAAGAATAATTATACTTATTATATTATATCCTTAAGCTTAAGAGTTTCTCAAGTTTCATCTTTAAAAAGATAAAATGTGGAACCAATTTTTTATTAGGAACTAATCCTTAAGCTTCTCCAACCTTTTAAAACTTTAATTTTCTTTTTCTTTTTCTATTTATTTTCTTTTTTCTTTTTTTTAGTTGAGGTTGACTATATCTGGATAGGCCTTTAATAGTTTTGAATTCTACTCTTCCTTTCCCAAAGCAAAGGTTTGATATATATCCTTTACTTAAAAATAAAATAATAGTTTTGAAAATTATTTTTAATAAAAGAAAGTTAAGTATTGAAAATAAAAGTCTAATCCTTCTACATTTTTAAAGAATCCATTTTCTCCTCCTAAAGATTGTTACACAATATTTATCATTTCTACAATAAAAATTTTCAACTTTAAATTTTTCTTCATCACTATAGGTTTCAACTAAAATTTCTTATTCATTTCTATATTCAAAATTTTACTTCCCTAATATAACTTTATACACAATCATTTTTTTCCAATCATTTTTTTCCGATAAAAATCAAATTCATTTGTAGCACGTTTAACAAAAAAAAATTCAAGTTTTGAAAATTGTTTTTCATCCCCCCAAACATAAATTTTTAATAAGGTAAAACATTTTAGCATTATATATATATATATATAGGAAGAAATGAAAACTAAAACTAAAATCTTTACAGGAATTTTCATATTCAAAATAAAAAAGTACAAATATTAAAAACAGGAGTAAAAATAAATTGATCAAATTTTAACTTAATTTTAACATAGATGAGATACAACAAACTTATATGCAGTGGAGGATATAATAAAAGTAAATAAACACACACTAAAAAAAATTCATAACTACAACATACAAAAGTACATGGTTGTAAATTGAAAGTTTAAAAATGAAATTCTCAAGTGAAAGTTGGCAATATTCTAAACCTTCCTAATATCTCTGGAATAAGTTCTTCACAAACCAACAAAATATAATTAAACAACAATGTTCACACAATCACTACCACAAAAAGAAAACATAACTACTCACAACAACACAAATACATTTTTAAACATCACAACAGTATCCAACACAGCAAATAACAACACATAAAATAGCAGCAGTTCAAACAACTACAACAAACAATAACATATAAAAGAGTAGCAGTCCAAACAGCTACAACACATAAAAGTTCATTCAAAAATAAAATATTTAAATCAATCCTCTTCCTCCTCATCTTCATCATCATCCCAAAAATTCATAGGCTCATGGTGAGGGTAAAGTGGATATGAAGGAAATGCCACACTTTGGTCACCCCTAATAAGGCATTCCATATTTTTATTGATATAGGTATTAATATGATCTAAATAGTTCTCTAAATTCAGTACCTTATCAGCAGTGTAGTTGATGTTATCCAACATCCTCTTCATTAATTGTGACTCTAAATCTGGACTAATCGATTGGCCTTTTGATGTAGATGCTCGTGAAGTAGAAGCATGAGATGTAGAAGCACCTTAAACTCTTAAAAATCATCTTTTCTAGCCAAATATAAAATGCTCTAAATAAGATTTCACATTGACACTCATAATAGGCTTTAGTGGCTACAAAATCTTCTCCTAACTATCAAATCTCACACCAATCTGCTCACATAAAAAAAAAGATTAAGAATGCAAATCTTAATCCTGCAATAGTGTCAGCTCTGACAGAACTAGTTGCGCTGGATAAATTATGGATACAATATCAATTGGCTTTGACTGTTGAATACAATAGTTCAGAACGCCCCTCTCTCTTGTAACCTTAGACAGATGATTTGCAAGGAGTAGACGAGCTGAAATAAAAAGATGCCATGCTTTTACTGTGGCATCAAGTTTGAATAAAAACATAATAAACTCATGGGTAGCTGGTAAAACAAATTGATTACCTCCGGGGAAAAAGTTACTGATTTCCCTGTCACCATAACCTGATCTTCCTCTGCCTCAGAAATATTAGTGTAAAACTCCCAAACTACAGAAATGACTGCTATAGCAGAAGAACAACAAAAACGTTCCCACTGTCGGCAAACTATCAAATCTTCCATAGCTCCACCCTGATTTTTAAAACACCGCTCAGGAATCAACTTTCACGACTACATCGCTTCTACATATCGATCCTGAGCTTTTGAACTGAAAATTTTTCTTCAATTAAAATTGGACTTCCCCTTTTCTCCTCTTCATTTTTTGTGCTAATTTCTAAAAATCACATAAAACTTTCAATAAATCCTAAACTTAAGTCTAAATCACTAAACTTAACTTCAAAAAGCTTAAATNGATCCTGAGCTTTTGAACTGAAAATTTTTCTTCAATTAAAATTGGACTTCCCCTTTTCTCCTCTTCATTTTTGGTGCTAATTTCTAAAAATCACATAAAACTTTCAATAAATCCTAAACGCAAGTCTAAGTCACTAAACTTAACTTCAAAAAGCTTAAACTATCATTTCTATGTATTTCCATAGATTTTTCTTAAGTTTTCACCATGAATAATGATTTTCGGATAATTCCACTATGTACTCCAAATATATGGTGAAAATAAAAATTTTTACATAGAATTGAAACTCTCAACTTAAGAAGATCTAATCTAATAAATTTGGCTCATTTCCACCAAGAAATCTTCATTTTTGGAGGTGCCATAAGTCAAGAATCGCGAACACGAGAGGAAGAAGATGACGGTCGCGACTAAAAAAGGCAATTTTTGGTTCAATATTTCACTTTTAACCGTTCTTAAACTGGTTAAAGTGAACCAGCACTTAAGTGCGACTGGTTCAACGCTTAGGTGCCTACCTCTCGGGTATCATGCGCTTAAGCGAGGGGTTTTGGCGCTTAGGTGCTACTGCACAATTTTGAATATTTTTAACTTTTATGTTAAATGCACATCTTTCCTAACTCATCCATCCCTAAATGGTTTTATAAATCTTAATAACTATTTTCTTCTCCTTCTATTCTCCTATTTTTCAAAATTCACAAATTTTCACAATTTTGATTTAACATTTTATAACACATGACCTTTCACACAAATAAAAAAATTCATTAATTTTTCAAAACAAATACAAAAAAAAATGTACACATATTTTCTTCAATCCAAAGATTTTTGGATGAGATAAATCCTAAATACATCAATTCAGATACAAAATAAACTTAACATCAAAACACACAAAACAAACAAACACTAACTACAAACAAACAAACTAGACTCTCAAACTTAATTCCATTCTCCTTTCGGTGGAACATATCCCAATCTTTCACTTGTTTCCCCCAGGGCATTTAGAATATAGATTTGATAGAACGGACATCGGCAAAAAACTCTCATTGAGTCTTTATAAGTCCACTTATTTTTTAAATACATCACCGTGTAAACTTCTTCAATATGACCTGTATGGCTGAATTGCATTTTGAGTTGCCATCTGATATGCTCCAAGTGTGCATTATTATCATTTAATTTTGCTTCAATTTAAGCCATGTCGACCTTAATCTTTGTGATCTTCTCTGTTATTATTTCTATACCAAGGGCTAGGAATCTGTTGTATAACTTTTACGCACTTTAACGCATGAACCTCTTCTATACTACCAATCATTTGTCTATCTTCTGAGATCATCTTGTGATCAAGCTAACCTTCTAACCCACCCGCTAAAATTGAAGTCCCCTTGCATATACTTAGATGTACAACTACGTCACAACTAGTACGGGTGCAGTACCTCTAAATCTAGGTCGAGCTGATATGCATACGACACTTTATTATCATCTATTCTTTTTAATGAAACTGAGACTCTGTGATGTGGCACTGTAGGAACGTAGTTTTTTTCTAGGTCAACTCCATTTCCATTCAAAATCAGTACTAAACAACCTGACAGTGAAATCTCGACCTATCCTTGGAACTCTCCAAAGCTGATGATCTATATCTCTTTCTTGAACAAAATATTTCTTTGGCTCATGAAATAAGTTGTATAGAATGATCTAACAAAATCATGATGGTCAATGTGGGGAGCGATGTAGTCTCCTTCTTCATAAATTTTGATGATGCAACTATTTGGAATACAGTCTGCTGGCAAAATATTCCATTCCACCATTCTCTTAATCATTTTCTTTATTGTGGATGACATGGGATCCACCATGTCATTTCACAAATTTCTCGGGGAGTTCTTGTGCCTGGCCTTTGCAAAGTTAAAATAACGGCCACATTGGATGGTGATTTTGCCTTTTCCTCTCATCCATTTTTGTGGCTCTTAATATGTCTTTTTCTTCAGTAGACCTGCTCGACCTCTGTCCCTGAGATCAAACACACAGTCCAATATCTTTCTTTCACCGCTTTATGAGAATACTCAAGTGTGTAACTCAAGTCCTTCCAGGATATTCATGAAATCTCCTTGAATTTCCCCATAATAATCAAATTCATATTTTTTGACCATGCGTATCTTTTCCCGCTCAGACCGAGGAGTCTTTTACAAACATCGAGGCAGCCCCTCTTACTCAACCTCTGAAGAAATCCAAGGTTGTTGTGGCTCTGCAAACTGTGGTATATACGGCTCTACATTTGGATGCTCTAATTTTCTAAACATTATTGAGGTAGTTTTATATTCTTCAAATGTCCCGTAACACTCTGTTTACATCACTTTTGGTTAAGGTCTAACTTTCTCCTCTTTAGTAGCCTAGGGTCTAGCCAAATGACTTTCTTAGTTGACTATTCCTAAAGAACTACAAAATGAACCCTCGCCATTAGAAATTCGAAACCCTTTTCTGCTCAACTTGAAGTTGCACTTATTGGTCCTAACCTCTAGCACTTAGTAGGTTTAGTCAATATGGGGAGCTCAAGGGGAGTCCTCATATGAATGACTTGACTTAGGGGTTGACTCTAGGTGTTGGTCTTGAGCTAGTGCATACACTATCACTCACTTGCACACAACATACCACTCACAAACCTAAAGCCAAACTTGTTTAATTTGATCCCTTGATCTTTCGGGAAACTCATGTAGATGGTCCCCTAGACACACTAGCCCTAGGCTAGGGTCTAGCAAAGACAAGTATAGAGGTCCCAAATGGAGATTCCATTGGCATATGGCTCAAATAGGATGGTTGGAACCTCACTTTCACCAAAATACCAAACTTAGCATTTTTCCAACCAAATCTACCCAATTTACCAAACACTCCCAAACTCCAAATTTGGCCAAAACCTCCCAAAATTACCAAAATACCCCCAAATTTGCCAAAATTAAAAAAAAAACCCTTGGTAGCCCAAACTTTTCCAAAACCCTCAAAATCATCTTAAATGTCCCTAAAATCAATTTGTACCCTTCAATTGAACCCAATTTGATCAATTTGACCAACTTTGACCAAAAGCCCCAAATTGTCCTTAAAGGCCAATATTCCCTAAATTCACCCTCAAATGTCCATCAATTTAACCCTAATTTTCCTAAAATTCAATTCTATACTAAAATTTATCATTATAAAGCTTAATTGAAACCAAATCCAAGTCCAATTAACCCAAATTTGAGTCTAATTTCAACCTAAATAAAAAAGCCCCAATTTGGCCTAAAACCAAAATCCCTCTCAATTGAACCCCCAAATCTTTCCAATTGTCCCAATTGTGTATCATAAACTCTTTGAAAAATTTTCATACATCAAATTGAACCCTTAATTGATTTTTTTCAATCTTCAATTTCACTCAATTTTAACCCAAATCCAAAACCCCCAATTTTGCCCCAATTTAGCCATGTGCCCAAATTCCATAAAATTGAATGCCCTAACCTCAAAATTGATGCCCAATTAATGTAGAGAACACTTCATGACATTTCCCTAGATCATTTTGAACTGTCAATTTGGACTTAAACCAACTCTGGCCCAACCTAAACTTAAGTCTAGCCCAACATTCCCAAATTGATCAAATGCCCAAAATCCCTCTAATTGAACCTCCAGATCAATTCAAAATCACTCCAAATATTTTCTAAACCACTCATGACAATCACCCACAAAAATTTGATCAATCAATTGGGCTCAATGCCATGGATAGCTTAACCCAAACCCAATCTCAAGATAATTTGACCCAAATTGAACCCATGCACCAAAATTGACTAAGCCATGCCAAAGTGACCAAATTAATGACACCGCAGCCACCAAATGTATCCTAGTGAACAAACTAGACTCATCTAGCCCACCCTAGATGATCTATGGAGCAATGGTCCCTTTATTTAAGAGATTTCACCCCATATCTGGCCTAAACTTTAAATATCTTTGTCATCATTGCTTACGCTTGGGAGTTAATCATAATTACTTACCCCCTGATCTCCCTGATCTCAAAGGTGACCAGACCCTAGCCAACCACCACCTCAACTGCCTAAAACAGTCACCCTTAAAAAGCCCTAAATGGCCAAAATCCAAAATTGGTTAGGTCTAACTAAACATGTTAATGTTTTAGTGTGAGCGGCTCACGAGTTAGGTCACTTTCAAATGATAAAAGGATATCATCTGATTGCACGAGTATTGGATTGATAGAAGAGATCAAGCTGGATGAGCGAATGGAACGAAAAGGCGGGACACGTGGCAGTTGAGTCAGGAGGTGGCGTCAAATGGTGGAGCACCGCGTGGCCTTTTGGAGTTGCCTATGATCCTGTCAGCACCGCGTGTTTAAGTAGAAAAATACCAATTTTGTGAATTTATTTTAATGCATGATCTTTAAAAATTCATATCTTTCTCTAGAAAAATATTAAAAATAAAATAAAAATACCCTCTTTCTTAGTGAATAGAGTAGAATAATGTGGAATATAAATAAAAATTATTTGTTGACTCTCTGATGTTTAATTCATTATGATCAAGCATTGATCACCAGGGCTTGAAGCTTTTAGGGTTCATTCCTTATGATAAAAGGGATGTTCTCAGATTTTTCCAAGGTCAGAGGGCACCTCTATGCTTCTAGCCTTAATTTTTAAGCTAAGATGGCTATTTTGACTTATTATAATAATATAAATTAAAATACCACTTGAAAAATTTTGGGAATAATTTTAGTAGGTTTCCTATAATGAGAGAAGCTCCAAAAAAATGTCACGATGATTTGAATTATTTTGTACATTTATATAGCTAATTAAATGTATATATCTTATTTTAATTTATGTAAATTAAATATCAATAAAAATTGACAAAATCATATCCACACTATGTACGAAAATGATGTTCGCCCAATGTAAAAATTTAAAAATTATTTGGCTAAGTTTGACCACTAAAATTGATTTCAAAGAAACCTTATATTTTTGTACAAATCTAATAATATTAAATCAAACTCACTTGGGAAAATTATGAAAAGAGATTTTCTAACTTCCTTGTGATACGAAGCACTCNGATAAGGAGCACTTAGGAGAAATAAAAATCATTTTTGATAAAATACTTTATTTTTTAGCTTTATTTTGGATTAAGAAATAATTAAAAATAGTTAAAAATTCCTAAAATACAAAAATATTTCAAAATATTCCTGATAATTTCCTGATCACTTAAGACTCATTAAGTTATTTTTCTTAATTTTTTTAAGTTAAAAATAAATTTTTAAAGCTTAAAAAATGAATTTTCCTTATTTTCTCATTTAAATAATTATAATAAATAAATTAAAGAATATAAAAATACAAATTTTATTTCTCTTAGTTCCCTGAACTTGGAGAGGTCTAATAAAAATATAAAGATAATTTTTGGTAATTAAAACATTAATTTACATTTAATTGATTCATGATTAAATAATAATGATAGAAATTTAATTAAAAAAATTATGGAATTTTGTCTAAGTATTTCTCTAACCTAAGGGGACCTCTAATCATTTTCTCATGAATAAAAAATTTATTTTGGATAGTTAAGTAAAACAAACTTTGAAAATACTACCATTTAAATTTAAATAATTATTTAAATTAAATAAAAATTTGGAAAACCCCACATTTTCTTCCCTAATGTCTTAATATACCCATGGATAGGAAACTCTAAATTCTCAAAGTTATTTAAATTTTGATTAATGAGTTATGAGGTAAAGAGCCCCAGAAGCAAAGGGGTAACTTTAGATTTTGGTGCCTTAATCAGGATTTAGGATTAATTAAAAAGGAAAGAAGGGTAATTTTAATCCTATTGAACTTGTTTGGATGATTGAAATACAATGGGATTAAAAGGTAGGAACTCACTTACCACCATTTCTATAATAAGAAGAAAAATTGTAACTTTATCGATTATCATGACTTGTAAGTTGATACACCGAAAATATATGCATTTTTAGACCCATATTTTATACTTATTTTTTGTGATATTGCACTTTAATGGATATATGCATTTTTAGACCCATATTTTATACTCATTTTTGGTGATATTACACTTTAATGGAAGACATTTTGATGTTTTCTTGCAGGTTGTTGATTTTTAGGGCTTAAAGCAAAAAGAAAGCAAAAAAGATGAAATTCGGAGTCAAAATTATGTTTTTAAAGAAATGCTCAGAGTCGGCAGCGCTGATATTAGTGCCGACGATGCATAACAACTTATTTGGTTTGATGTATTCTGACGATTTTTTGAAGAGTTTTTGGAGGCACCTCTTAGAGAACCAACCTTGGGCTCTATTTGGGGCCAAATTTCATCAGAAAAAGGGCTCCTCTACATTTTTCACTCCTCTAAGTTAATTTTCCGCACCACATCATTCCATTCCACTACCATATTGGAGTCAATTTTTTATTTTACTTTCATAGTTTAGAGTTCTTGTGGTGAGATTTAGTGTGAAACTTTTTGTAAGAGTGTTGGAGAAGGAGAAAAGAGAGATATCTTCTTCCTTCATTTCCAAGGAAAAGCTACAAAGGATTTACTTTGAGAAAGAGTTTTCAGATAGGTGTTGCTTGATTATTAGTGTTGTATGAATTTTCTTTTATATATGAAATTTGTGTTTTATTATTTCTTTATCATGAAGTCTGAGTAGTTCCCTCTATATTTCTCCTTAATTTGAGATATGATGAAATGAAGAGATAATATAGATGTGCCAATATTAAAATGTAAAATAAATTGTGATTATTTTTCAATTCCAAAGTTAATTTACAGCCAATGTTAAAATTTAAAATAAATTGTGATGGTTTTTCAACTCCACTCTTAATTTACTATGTGCCAATATTAAAATATAAAATAAATTGTGATGATTTTTCAACTCCGAATTTAATTTACTTTTCAATGTGGCATAATTAAAATATAAAATAAATTGTGATGATTTTTCAACTCCGAACTTAATTTAGTTTTTAAATCTGGCCAATTGAATTGTTAAAATATGTTGTGAAACATATGATCCGGGAAATGGAGTATGAGTTCTATAACAATTAAAATATATTGTGAAACATATGATCCGGGAAATGGAGTATGAGTTCTACAACAGAGTGAGGGTCACATTTGATTTCATGAAGGAGAAATTTGTTTATATGTTGTGAAACATATGATCCGGGAAAATGGAGTATGAGTTCTACAACAGAGTGAGGATCACATTTGATTTCATGAAGGAGAACATCGTTCATGGAATTAAGTGCAAATAAATAGGAAAATATTCTTTGTTGGGTGTAGAACTGGAGAACCTTTAGAGTGATAGACTAAAATCTTCAATTTGGTCTTATTGTTTAAAAATTGAAGCGAGAGCTAGCCTTCAGGTGAAGGGAAGTGGGAGTCGGTATCCTCCTAGCCTAGCCATAGATTTAGGGACTAAAAATTGAGATCAACCAATGATTTTCTATGCATTGTATCAGGGTAGAGTGTTAAAATTACTCCTATTTGGCACAATACGTATAATGAACATTTATCTCATCTCATTTTACCATAGCTTCATTGTAGTGGGAATGATGCTTTTTTCACATAAAGATCTTTGTTACATAAGCATAGTTAATAGATTTGTAGATCAATCTTTGGGGCTTAAATTGAAAGTCCATTATTACTTGATAACTATACGTATACTTGCGTAGAATCCAAATATTAATTGATTATACTTATTTAAATTTTACACAATCTATCGTAACAAAAAAAATTGGATCAAGTTTTTGGCACCGTTGCCGGGACAGGTAAAAGTTAAATTAAATAGTTTTGATAAATTAAGAAATTTTGAGATAAAATATATACCATAAAAAAATTAAAAAATAAAAAATCTAAAAAGAATATTTTTATTAGAGTGTTTATTTTACTTTGCTTACTTTATTTGTTTATGCGAAATATTGGATCTGAAGGTTTAGTACCTTACGATTCATAATTAGAACATACTATTAGAAAAATTCAAAAACAACAAAGTGAAATTAAAAATTTACAGGAAATGGCGAATAACTTATATAATCCAGTAAATGAAAATCGTCAAAGATCTTTAAAAGATTATGTGAATCCGATAGTAGATGAAGTTCACTTGACTATTCAAAATCCTGATGTTGTTGTTAATTCATTTGAGCTTAAACCTACTATTATCCAGATGGTACAAAATAACCAGTTTGGAGGATCACCTACTGAAGATAAACTTACATCTTGTTAGTTTTCTTGAAATTTGTGCTACATTTAAATATGACGGAGTGTCTAAAGATGCTGTTAGACTTAGACTATTTTTCTTTTTCATTAAGGGATAAAGCCAAGTCTTGGTTAAATTTTTTAGCACCAGGATCAATTAGAACTTAGGAGAACTATCACAAAAATTTTTGGCTAAATATTTTCCACCCTCGAAAACCGCTAAGCTTAGGAATGATATTAGATCCTTTTGTCAGTATGAAGGGGAATTAATATATAAAGCCTAGGAAATATTTAAAAATCTTGTTAGAAAGTGTCCACACCATGCTTTACTAGATTGGTTAATAATTCAAATATTTTTTAATGGATTAATATGATCACTTAGATCTATTATTGATAATGCTGCGGGTGGTTCATTAATGTCAAAACCTTTTGATGAAGCATATTCTTTAATTGAATAAATGACTACTAATAACTTTCAATGGCCCTCTCAAAGGGTACATCCTAAGAGAGTAGCTAGTATTCACGATTTTGATGCAATGTCTATTTTTGCATCTCAAATTGCTTTTATTTCTAAAAAGATTGATCAAATGGGAGTGAATTATTCTCAAATACCTCCAGTATTAGAGGATAATTCACTATGACGGATTATTGATACTCAATCATCTTATGAAACTTTAAACACTATAAATGATCAAAATAACAATCCATATTCTAACTATTTTAACTCTGGATGGAAAAATCACCCTAATTTTAGTTGAAATAATTATAATAATTTGGTGAATCCATACGAAAATCTGAACAATCAAGGAAATCCTAATTTTCAACCTTATTATCTTCCAGGATTTAACTCCAACCCTAAAAGAAGTTGACGATGGAAGAAGTAATGTTGAATATGAGAAATCAAATACAAAATCAAGGGGCTGCTATTGGAAATATTGAAAATTAATTAGGAATATTGCTACTGCACTTAGTAATAGACCTTCTGGAATTCTTCCAAGTACTGTGGAAGTTAATACAAAAGATCAAAATAAAGAGCAAATTAAAGCTATTCAATTACAAAGTGGAAAAGCAGTTGAAACAAGGATCCAAAGAGAAACTAAAGTTGATGAAAAGAAGGAAGAAATAGAAAATGATTAACAAAAAAAGGAACAAACACAGATCCCTATTGAAAAACATTACCTCTGTTTCCTCAAATACTGAAGCAGAAGAATAAAGATAAACAATTTACAAAATTTTTGGATATCCTTAAGAAGTTAACGATAAAAATTCCTTTTGTTGAAACTTTGGAACAAATGCCAAGTTATGTGAAATTTATGAAGGATGTATTAAACAAGAAAAGAAAGTTTGCATATCATGAGACCATTGCACTCAGTGAAGAGTGTATTGTTATTATTCAGAAAAAGCTTCCTGAAAAATTAAAAGATCTTGGTTGTTTTACTATACCTTGTGCAATTGGAGAAAAGTTTTATAAAAAAGCTTTATTTAATTTAGGAGCGAGTATTAATCTTATGACTTTATCAATTTTTAAACATTTAGATTTAGGAGAAATTTACCCTACTACTGTAACTCTTCAGTTAGCTGATCGATCAATAACTTATCCAAAAGGAGTTATAGAAGATGTGCTAGTAAAAGTGGATAAATGTATTTTCCCTAAAGACTTTATAGTATTGGATATGAAGGAAGATAAAGAGATTTCTATTATTTTAGGGAGATCATTTCTTGCAACAGGGAGAGTTTAGATATGGAGGAAGATAAAGAGATTCCTATTATTTTAGGGAGACCATTTCTTGAAATAGGGAGAGCTGTAATAGATGTACAAAAAGGAGAATTAATAATGAGAGTTAATGATCAAGAAGTAAAATTTAATATTACAAAAGCTACAAAAAGGTGAATTAATAATGAGGGTTAATGATCAAGAAGTGAAATTTAATATAGCAAAAGCTATGAAATATCTTGTAATAAGAAAAGATAATGAATATTTCAGGACAGAAGTAACTGATTATCTAAGTAATGAGCAGTTTAAGAATTAGTTTGAAGATAAATTAATGCAAGGAGAAATTTTGGATACTCAAGATGAAGTAAAGAAGAAGATTTGGATTATATTTAAAGCAAATTTGAAGCATTAAACTTGCTGGAAAATGATAGTAAAATCTTATTCCTTCATATATTAAACCACCTAAACTTGAATTGAAGATATTACCTGCCCATTTAAAATATGTATTTTTAGAAGAGTCATCTACATTATCTGTTATTATATCTTCAGAGTTAACTGAAATTCAGGAACAAAAGTTGATATAAATATTGAAAAGGTATAAAAAGGCTTTTGGATGGACTTTAGCAATATTAAAGGAATTAGTCCTTCAATTTGTATGCAAAAGATTTCATTCGATGAACAGTATGAACATAAAGCAGATCCTCAGAGAAGATTAAACCCAATAATGGAAGAAGTTGTTAAAAAAGAGATTTTAAAGTGGTTAGATACTGAAATTATATATCTTATTTTAGACAGTGCTTGGGTAAGCCCAATTTACTGTGTTCCGAAGAAAGGAGGAGTGACTGTTGAAGAAAATGAAAAAAATGAATTAATATCAATAAGATAAGTAACTGGTTGGCGAATTTGCATTGATTATAGAAAACTAAATATGGCCACCAGAAAAGATCACTTTCCTTTACCCTTTCTAGACCAAATGTTAGATAGATTGGCTCGGAACAAATATTATTGCTTTTTAGATGGATATACTGGATATCACCAAGTTCCAATTGCTCCAGAGGATCAAGAGAAAACAACATTTAGAAGCCCATACAGAACATTTGCTTTTCATAGAATGCCTTTTGGACGATGCAATGCACCTGCAACATTTCAAAAAGGCATGATGTCAATTTTTAGCAATTTTATAGAGCATAGAATGGAAGTGTTTATGGATGATTTTTCTATATTTGGGACTTTGTTTGAGTTATGTCTTAATAATTTAGAAAAAGTTCTGTAAGTATGTGAAAAAATCAACCTAGTTTTAAATTGGGAAAAATGTCCATTTATGGTTGCAAGAGGTATTGTTCTTGGGCATAAAATTTCTGAAAAAGGCATAGAAGTAGATCCTGCAAAAATCCAAGTTATAGAAAAATTACCACCTCCCAATAGTGTTAAAGGGGTGAGAAGTTTTCTTGGACATGCTGGATTTTACAGGCGCTACATAAAAAATTTTCAAAAATAATTAAACCCCTATGCCAAATTTTTGAAAAAAGATATGAAATTTGATTTTAATAAGGAATGCCTAACAACATTTGAATTATTAAAGAAAAAATTAATCACTACACCTGTAATAGTACCACCTGACTAGGAGAAACCATTTGAAATGATGTTTAATGCTAGTGCTTATGCTATTGGGGGCTGTATTAGGTCAAAGGCACGACAAAGTTTTTAAAGTTATATATTATGCTAGTAAAACTCTAAATAATGCTCAAATTAATTATACTACTACTGAAAGAGAGTTATTAGCTATTGTTTATGCCTTTGATAAATTTAGACCTTATTTAATTGGAACTAAATGTGTAGTGCATACATATCATTCTGCTATTAAATACTTAATGCAAAAGAAGGATGCTAAACCAAGATTAATTAGATGGATACTTCTATTGCAAGAGTTTGATTTTATCATGGTTGATAGAAAGGGAAATGATAATCAAATAGCTGATCATTTTTCTAAAAGAGAAATAGAAATATTAACTAATTTTTCAAATGAAATTTTAGAAAATTTCCCTAATAAACATTTATATAGTATTGATGAAATGGATGTACTATGGTATACTGATATAGTAAACTATATTGTAAGTGATATTCTACCACCTGATATCAAGGAATCCACAATTAAAGAAATTTATCTATGATTCGAAAGACTATTTTTGGGATGACCCATATTCGTATAAACAATGTAAAGATCAAATTATTAGAAAATGTGTGTCTTATGAAGAAACTCAACAAATAATTGAAAGATGCCATGATTCTGAATTTGGAGGATATTTTGAGATAAATAGAACTGCATATTAAATTTTGCATGCTGGATTTTATTGTCCTACTATTTTTAGAGATGTTAATGAATATATTAAAATATGCGATAGATGTCAACGAGTAAGAAATATTTCTAGAAGAAACAAAATGCCTCTAAATTACACATTAGAATTTGAAATTTTTTGTGTGGGGATTAGACTTTATGGGACTATTTATGCCTTCATTTAGAAATTTATATATATATATTACTTGTTGTTGATTATATGTCTAAGTGGATTGAAGCTATAATTGTGCCTAGATGTGACGCTCAGAGTGTTTTTAAATTTTTAATTAAAAATATTTTTACAAGATATGGAATGCCAATAGTAATCATTACTGATGGAGGATCTCATTACTGAGTCATTATCTGTTTTCCTTTGTCTATTGAAGCTGTTCTTGGTGGTAATACTTTTCCGCTCCTTAAGTTAACTTCTGTGATTTCTTCTTCTTGAGATATCATTGTTGAAACTTCTAGTGTCTTTTCCTCTTCATTGGAAAGATCTAAGTTGATGGCAAGCGGTATACCGTGATGCACGAGAATTGGCTCCTCGTTATCGGTGCTGTCGTAAGAAATATTAGTGATGCCTTCTTTGGACTTAACAACGAGTTCATCAAACTCGCTTACGATTTGAGGATCATTTTAGGGATCAAGATCAAAGCTAGATCGGTCATAATCAGTTAAGTTATCACCAAAAATAGTTAAAACATAGCTGAAATCACAATCATTATATTCATAAACCCCAGAGGGATAAAAAGATAATCATACAAGGTCAGGGGTTCCAGGATTTTCTTCCCCGAATCCAAGACAACCAATCTAGTAGAGGCAACCCTTATCCTACCCCCCATGCTATCAGTCTTTGTAGTGATGCTTTTCTTCTTCTTGTTCTTTGTTCTTGACGATGACAGATCTCTTGGCGAAATCATCATCTTGGGCTTGTTTTGATGTATACTGGATCTTGTTCAGTATTTTCTTGGATGATATGTTCCATACCTCATTCCATTCTTCTTTGGTATTTGTAAAAGCTTGTTTTGATGAATTTTATATTTGATTAAGGACCCTCTTTAGTTCATCCCAAGTTGTACTCCATCCATCTATTCCGACATACGGATCAATTGGGGAGATTGACTCAGCTGAAATCATGTTTGTGGAACCTTTTTCAGGTTCTCTCAAATACTCCTTCGGGATTATTATGTTCTCTTCCTTGAGGTTCTTCTAGAGCTAGTCTTTAAAGATGAAGCACTTTTATATAGTGTGCCCAAGCAACCGATGGTATGGGCAATAATTTGGTTCATTCTTCTTATCCACTTCTTCGGGCTTCTTTAGCTCTGATAGTTTAAATTCTGGCTTCTTCATCAAGCTTTTGAATATTTTAGGTACAACTTCATACTTGAAGGAATACACAACTTTTTGTCGCTCCAACAGGGATATTCTCTTATCCCATGTTCAAGGTGCTCCTTCTTGAGGCGGCCGCTGGTTGGATTGATTATTCTGTTTATGAGAGGACTGACGATGTTCTTCTGCATATATCTTTATCAGCTGCTTTCCTTTGTCGACGGTCACCACTACTCCAGATTTTTTTTCGAACACAATGGCCACCTTAACCTTTTCATGTGGCTCCATGTGTTTTATTTCTTCTTGAAGACTGCTAGCTTTGTTGAGTAACTTCTTGAAGGATTTGATGGTGAGTCTCTTAAAAATGAAAGCTACTAGCCCATGAATGCTTTTGAGTAGGATTTCACTCACATGATGTTCCTGTAGCTGAGGTTCACATTTCATGCTAAGGTTTCTCCACCTCAAGATATAGTCCACTAATGTTTCGTTAGACTTTTGCTTTTCCATCATGAGCTCTCTGATAGACACATGGTGTTGTGCCCCGACGAATCTTTTCACAAATAACTATTATAATTCAGAAAATGTTTTGAATGACCCGTTGGGCAAGTCAGCATACCAGTCGAAAGCAATTTCTGACAAGCTGCTGACGAACTGCTAGCAGAGTAGAGCTTCATTATTTCTTGTGCTGCCACAACTGGCTCAGAAATGTGCTATATGCTGTCTGGGATTTCTAGTCCCGTCAAATATTTTGAAGTTTGAGGCCACAAAATCCTTGGGGAAAGGCACGACATCGAACTCCTCCTGGTATGGTCTACCTTCAAAATTGATGCACCGCCCTTAGATTGGGCTAAGGCATCCCGCACTTGTTCAATCATCTGCTTGAACTCCTTTTCTGGCATGACACTTGATGGAGGATCTTTCTTCTGTTGCTCAACTTTGTTTGCTGAAGTAGCCTCTCTTCTTTCATCTATAATGTGTATGATTTCTGGTTGATTAATCTCTGGAGAAGCCAATTAGGGTGCTTGTGATTGCCCCTGAATGGTGGCCATGGCGGTCATAGCTGCAGTCATCTCTTCTATTCTTTTCTCCAGTAGACTAACCTGCTCATCTCTTAGGAGGATAATCATATGCAGCTCATCTATGGCATTCTCTTCGGCGTGAGGTTGAGCCTCGCGCGCAGACGTGGTGGCTCTAATTTCGATCACATGGACATCCATGAAATCCTCCTCCACATAATCATTGTAATCAAAATCTTCATTGTCGCTATCGACGGAAACTCCATGTTCTCTAGCTAACTCAGAAATTTTGATCCTGAGTTTCTCAACCTTTTTTCCAATTATTGATTCCTTGATTGTTTTAAGATCTGGAGGACCCAGATGGAAGTCCTCTACTTGTTCCTCCATCTCGCTGGCTATTGTCACGATGATGTCAGATATTTCATATCCTGGTTTTATTTCTTGTCCCGCGGGCTCACTGAACTGTATCGGTGCAGGAACCTTGGTTACCCATACCTTTTTCTTTTTCAAAGATGATTTCTCAGGATAGAGCGTCTTCGTATAAACATCAGTATGTCGAGGGAAAGTAAGCTTCCCGTGGTGTAGACCTGCTACAGTGCCAGGTAAGTGTCTTGTCTTTGCCTTTGGGATTATAGAGATATCTTCATAACGGGTGATGGGTAAGATCTTCGGACCCAGTCTCAACTTAATCAGTCGATGACCAGTGGTCTTGGTGGTAGTGTAATCAATATTAATCACTACGGTATCAATTCTATTTCCTAAACAGAACCAAACAGAGATGCGAGTAGGTGACACTCCAGCTGTCTTGTGGGACTGTCTGGCAGATTTAACACCCTTCAAAATTTCATTCTTCATGTGAGGGGAAATTGCATCTCCCACTCGTTTAAGTAACTCGCTAACTGAACATCCTTCTTTGGTAGCAAGTCTTCTGAAAACTGCATTAACTCGAGTGATAGGAGTGAACTTCTTTCTCTTCTTACTGTGTCTATGTGTTACCAAAATTTATGATATTTGATGGGGAAATCCTATACATCACATATCACACTTCTGAGCCAATTATGGTAATACCAATGGTAACTAAGCCTTGATTTTCTGTCAGTTTGTTAGCAGCCTATTAGGAATAGCAGTTGATTGGTATGCTAAGTTTCCCAATAGATCAGTGAAAACATTCGCCAAGTTAGAATAGTTGTTTGTAAAGAGTTTTCCCGGAGCACGTCATGTTTCTATTTCAAATCTTGTAGTGGAAAGGCAAAAGCCTTACAAGATTCTAGTAGATTATATCTTGAGTTGGAGAAACCTTAGCATGAAGTGTGAATCCCAACTACAGGAACACCATGCGATTGAGATCCTACTCAAAAGCATCCATGGGCCAATAGCTTTCATGCTTAAGGAACTCTCCATCAAGTCCTTCGAGAAGCTACTCAGCAAAGCTAGCAATTTGTAAGAGGAAGTTAAACACATGGATTCTCAGGAAAAATTGGTAAAGGCAAGAACATAACGAATATTTGACAAGAAGTCTGGGACTGTGACAATGTTTGATAAGTGAAAGTAGCCAATGAAGATACAAGTAAAACATTCTCTTCAAGGTTCCTAGCCGTCATCATAGCATGCTCAACAAGTAACACAACAGTATGGTCAGTCTAGCCACTAGTCGCATCAAGGAGCATTGAATCAAATAGAAAATAAGAAGGGTCCAACTCTTTTAGAGAAAAAGAAAGCAATATAATCGTTCAAAGATGATGTTGCACCCTAAATTTTCAGAAAACTGATGAAGAAGTCTGAGTTCAGATTGCCAGATCCAATAAAACCTGAGGAGGTTGACAAGAAGGATAAGCTAAATTATTACCCATAACATAAAATGCTCGGACATACTTTAGAGGAGTGTTTCGTCTTCAAGGATTGGCTTGAGAAAAATCTTAAAGAAGGGAATATAATGATCTCGAAAAAATATTTAAAAGAACATGAAAAATGTTCTGTAAATATGATTTTGGTCAAGCCGATCATTCCGATATATCCATATTCAAAGAAAGATGGATGGAGTACAATTTGGTGAATGTCCTCCAAAAATGCTCAGACATACTATACGGAATCAGATTCAGACTACATCAGCACAAGCAGCTGCTCAGAGTCTTCAGCCTGCCGAGCCAAAAATGGAGATTTTACTAGAGAAACCACCGCAACCAAAAAGGAAAGCGAAGAATAACATCATGAAGATCGACGGTGCAGGGGTAGGATAGGGGTTGCCTCTGTTAGATTGGTTGTCTTGGATTCGGGGAAGAAAATCCTCAAACCCCTGACCATGTACGATTATCTTTTTGCCCCACCGGGATATTATGAATATAATGATTATGATTTTGAATACATTTTAACTGTTTCTAGTGATAACATAACTGATTTTGGTTGATCTAACTCCAATCTCGATTCTTAAACCGATCCTTATATTGTGCTTGATTCCAATAAACCCATTAACCAGAATGAAAAAGATGTTGACGACACTTGTTATGATAGCACTAAGAGTGAGGAGCCTATCCTCGAGCATCGTGGCACACCACTTGCCATCAATTTGGATCCCTCTAATGAAGAAGAAGCAACAAAAAATTTACCTAGAACATTGCAAGAAGGAGAAGAATTTACAAAAATAAACCTAAGGAGTGGAAAGGTATTACCCTCGAGAACAGCTCCAATGGATAAATGAAAGAAAATTGTAACTCAAGAAGAGATATGTCCAACTCCGTCAGTAGAAGAGCCACACAACCAAGTGAAAATTGGAAGATTATATAAATTGGATTATAACATGCTAGCTCATCTTTCAAAGTTGTTGGCCAAATTAAGCATCCATGATGCTCTGATCTTATCAAAGGAGATGAGAAAATCTTTAGTTATAACCGTTTTTAACCCATAGATTTGCTTAGCTAAGTTGACAAGAACATCCTCGGATTAAGTTTGCTCGTTAAAAGAGTAGATTGGGTTAAGTTTAACAAATGAGGACTTGTTTCTTGGTACCGCTGATCACAACTGATCGGTATACATCTCTGTTAATATCGGTAGATTTGTATTGTCCGGAGTTTTAATGGATCCTGGAGCATCATATAACTTAATGAGTCCACGGACGTTGGCATACTTGGATATTGAGGCTTAAGAGCTTACAGCCAAAAAAAATGATGTTAAGAGGATTTAATCAGAAAGGATAAGAGCCCTTGGATCGATTACATTGCTTATGAAAGTGGGAGAATTAGTACGATTGCTAAATTACATGTCATCGACGCTGAGACCTCCTTCAATGCTTTACTTGGTCGAACATGGATTCATGAACACAATATTGTTCCAGTGTCTCTACATTAATGTATTAAGTTTTTCAAGGAAGGACAAGAACATTGCATCAAGGGAGATTTACAACCATTTTTAGTTCATGAAGTTGACATTCATGAAGATGCTGCCTACTACGCACCTCCAAAAAAGACTATCTTCTCTCGTGAAGTGGTGACAAATAAAAGTGAAGATCTAGAAGGATCATAGGGGCAAAGCCATTTAGCTCCGCTTCAGTGATCTTCCACCACTCTTTTGCAACAAGTTAGTGGGGTTTTTTTTAGTTTCCACGCCCAAGGTGGAGACCGAGGACGTGGATGTGGAAAAGCCAATCCGACTACTAGATGGACAAAGCTAACCATCAACATTGATGATGAAGAAAGCTCCAAGGATGAAATGATGACGATAAAATAGAAGAAATCACAATACAAGATATCTTTGGAAGATGTGGAGAACAGTGAATATGATTCGATGTATGATCGGATAAACCACTATGTGAATTATATGAACCTTACTTTGATTCTCCTCAAAAGGTCAAGAGTTTAGAGGTCAAAGTAGTTTGTAGCATTTTTTCAAAGTCGATCAAATTTTACCGTGCTTCTACTTCTACTAATCTTGAAAATCATGTAAATTTGGATGAGAATTCTAATGAATTAATGGAATTACCTTTTTGTTACTTTTCTCCTTATGTACGAAAGTTAATTCAATAGGAGTATTTGCCAAAATAAATGCCAAAAGATATGCTACAAATTTTTGAAAAATTGTGGAATGTTAAAATTTGAACTCCCAATTCAAAAGAGGGTCTTAGATTTGGTACTGTAGGACTAGTCGATGATTCAAAATTTTGTATGGTCATTACTAGCGGGTTGGAAGAGGATTGCCTCGATGTAGAGGGTGACTCTCAAAATCAGTTAATAGAAGATGCCCCACCAGAATTTGAGGAAAGTATTAAATCAACTGTTGATGAATTGAAGGAAACTAATCTTGGGATTGAAGAACAGCCCTGACCTACATTTATAAGTGCTCTACTCAGCAATGAATAATCTTCAGAATTGATCAAGTTATTGTAAAAAATCTAAGATTGCTTCACATGGAGTTATAATGAAATGTCAGGATTATCCATAGAAGTCACGGTGCATAAGCTAGGGGTGGACAAATATATGAACCCAATAAAAAAAGCTCCCACAAGAATGCATCTAAAGATAGAGCAGCAAGTCATCATCAAAGTGAAGAAATTTATAGACGCTAACTTTGTGCGAGAAGAGCAATGCCCTAATACCCTATGTGGTTAGCTAACATTGTATTAGTTAAGAAAGAAAATGGACAAATTCGTGTATGTGTCGACTTCAGAGATTTGAACAAAAAATGTCCAAAAGATGAATTTTCGTTGCTGAAACCAGAAATGATGGTGAACATTGTTTCGACACATGATATTTTCTCTTTCATGGATGGATTGTCAGGTTACAATCAAACAAGATGACTCCATAGGATGCAAGACTTACAGCCTTCAGGACACCAATTGGGATCTTTTATTACACAGTCATGCCGTTCGGGTTAAAGAACATTGGAACAACATATCAACGAGCAATGACAAAGATCTTTGATGAACTCCTTCACAACTAATTGGAATGTTATGTGGATGATTTGGTCATCAAGAGTAAACAGAAAATAGATCTATTGTACGATTTGAGGATCGTGTTCAAACGATTACGACAATATAATCACAAGATGAATCCCTTAAATTGCGCCTTCGATGTCACCTTCAGGAAATTTCTAGGATTTGTTGTCCGTCATCGGGTGATCGAGATCGACCCAAATAATATTAAATCTTTCTAGGAAATACCTCCTCCCAATACTTTAAAACAACTATGTTCCTTTCAGGGAATGTTGGCATATCTAAGACTCTTTATTTCTAATCTCTCAGGTAGGTGTCAGCCCTTCTCGAGATTAATTAAAAAGGATGCCAAATTCATTTGGGAAGAGAAATGCCAGCGAGCCTTTGAGGAAGTTAAGCATTATTTAATGACACCTCCTGTTTTGGCATCCCCTATCCTGAGAAAATCGTTGATACTTTATACCACGTCCTTAAATGACTCTCTCGGAGCCCTATTAGCTTAGGTCAATGATAAAAGTAAGGAAAATGCATTCTACTACTTGAGTCGCTGTCTAATACTGACAGAAGTAAAGTATTTACCTATTGAAAAAAATTGTCTAGCTTTGATTTTTTCCACCCAAAAGCTTAGGCATTACATGTTTTCTCATAAGATTTCCTTAATTTTAAAATTAATCCATTGCAAAATTTGATAACCTAACCAACACTTTTCCTATGCTTAGCAAGATGTTCAATGATTTTTTTGCAATTCGATATAACTTTTGTTCCCTTCATGCTATTAGAGGATAGATTTTAGCACATTTTCTCGTTGTACACCCACTTTCAGCTGGGTCCCCTCTTATTGATGAATTACTAGATGAACAAGTATTACAAAAGAAATTCTCCAGTGCATAATGCTGGGAGATGTATTTTGATGGAACTTCATCAGTCAGGAAAGAAAAAGGATTTGGAATAGTTTTATAGGGAAAAACAGGAATTAGTCGGATTTTTATCATGCCAGATAAGGCTATGCCGAGATTCTCATACCACCTGACAAAGCAGTGCACCAACAACGAAGCAGAAAATGAAGCCTTAATCACTGGATTGGAATTGGCAATCTCGATGAATATAACAGATATTACCATATATGGCGACTCATAACTCATCTTCAACAAGTCGCCAGACTATATAAGATTTTGAAGCCAAGATGAACAGAATACCATAGGTACACAATGAAACTGCTTGAACGGATCCCTAGTGTGATTCTCTATTAGATTCCTCAGGGAGATAATGCTCATGTCGTTGCTTTAACAAAACATGCAAAAGAATTAGCGTGTCCCCCAGAGGATTCCATTGATGTTACAGTACAAGAATGATAAGTTTTTTCTCGGAACGACCTCAATAATCTGAATAATCTTATGAGAGAAGGAATGATGATTGCTGTAATGATAGATAATACCGAAGACTAGCGCAAGCCGTTAATAGAATATTTGTAGACTGAAAAATTACCAGAGGAGAAGTTTGAGGCAAACCACATCACGAAAAGGGCTAGGTCATATGCTCTAGTGGGTGTTGTTTATTACAGAAGAACGTTCGATCAGATGTGTCTGCGATGTCTAAGCAGAGCAGAAGCATAGAATATCATTAAAGAAGTACATGCCAAATCGTGTGGAGCTTACCAATCAGAGCCAAAGATGAAAATGAATATTAAGAGAAATTGATATTATTGGCTAGCAATGATGTTCGATTGCATGGATACAACCCGAAGGTGTCACCTTTGTTAATTGCATGGGGTGGTCTTACACCAACTTCTGAATGTGCTACACCCAACTGTTGCCTCGTGGCCATTGGAGGTTTAGGGCATAGAGATAATTGGTCCAATAGACCCTCCATCCTCTAAGGGACACAGATTTATCCTTACTGCTACAAATTACTTCTTCATGTGGGCAGAGGCAGTGTCATTATGAAAGGTTATAACATAGTACGTCCTTCAATTTTTTAAGATTCAAATCATTTACAGTTTAGGTGTACCACACAGAGTAATTTTTTATAATGGAAGAACCTTCAAAAGCACAAAAATTAACTACTTTGTCAAATGACATGGGATAGACTGGAGGTACTCTACAATTTACTATCCTAGGGCAAACAAACTGGTTGAGGCCTTCAACAAAACACTGGTACATATTTTGAAAAAGATACTGGATAAAAATAAAAGAGATTGGCATAATAAAATGTTAGAAGCTTAGTGGGCCTACCGGACGACATTCAAAACTCCTACTCAATATACACCCTACGCACTTGTGTACGGGTCCAAGGCTACACTACTGTTAGAAGTTTAGACACCATCTCTCAGAGTCGCAATCACCAACCAAATTTCAACTGAGGAAAGTGCAAAACTCAGGGTTGAAGAATTAGAGAGTCTCAAGGGAAAGCGACAAGAAGCGCAACAGAATTTAAAACTTTACCAAGCGAGGATGGTACAAGCTCATGAAAAATTGGTCCGTCCGAGGACTTTCAAAGTTGGTGACCTCGTTCTTGTTCTCAAAAGGCCTATTCTTTCACATCGTAAGATAGGTGGAAAATTTGAACCAACTTGGGAGCGACCATTTATCGTGGAAAAGGTCTATTCAGGAGGGGCCTGCCAGCTGATGGATTTTCGAGGCAAAAGACGTATGCTGCCAATTAATGGATGATCTTTGAAGACATACTATACAACTTGAAATTGATTGAAATGAGATTTTGATTATTCTGGGGTTATTTATTTGGCCAATCGTATGTGATTGGGTTAGAATNGATTGAAATCATATTTTGATGGTCAAAGATAAGCTTTTAAAGAGATCGTAATGTTGGGTCACTTAGAATAAGACTAGGAATCTCGGGCTGACAACATTAAAACAAACACTTTGTGGGAGGCAACCCATTTGTATCGTTGTTTATCTTGTTTTTTAGTTTGTTTTGTTTAAGATATTTCATATACATGTAAGGAGCTACAGCTTAGCTCTTTTCCTTTATATATATATATATATGTATATATAAAGAAAAAGAGCTAAGTTGTAGCTCCTTACATGTTAATGTGAAAGTTGGATTACAAAATGAGTGAGAAGATCACTCAAAACACTCCGTTCCCATCTGTCTAACTAGATCATACAATGAAGAATACAAAAAAAGTGGGAAATATCTATGATAGACACAATAGCTGACCTAGTGTGAAAATTAAAAATCACCCCCTACAATTAATATAAGGAATGGATAAACTATCCCCATGCAGAAGAATTTCAAGCTGAGTGGAAGGTATAGTCCCTACAACAATCTCTTCATTATCCTTCCCCCTAGCTGCCAAACTATGTCCAGGAGTGTTACCTTCCCTTACGATATGAGGAAGATTCTGGAGTGACAATAGTGATCAGAAAGTTTGCAGGCCTCTTGGATTCTGGAGTGACAACAACAGACAGCTGAAAAGGAGAGCGGCAAGTGTAAAAGAGTGACAATAGTCCAAAGAGCAATGAGGAAGATTCTGGCTTCATGTCTGCAATCTTAGGTAAGGTATACAAAGTTTATCCCCTTGTAATAAAAGTTGAAGGGGGAGGGGAGGGGAAGTGGAGACTTCAGCATGAATTGAGTTAGAGCCCTCCAAAGCCAGAAAGTTTGCAGGTCTGTTGGATTCCCTATAAACAAAGGAGATTTGTGGCTTGATTTCAATGATAAGCTTCTTTATCTTGTGCATCCACTGGATAATGTGCCAAGGAGGGGAAAGGTTTTCAGTGATTAGATCCACTAGTAGGGAAGAGTCCACTTCAGAAATAATCCAATTCCACTGAATTTCCATGGCAAATTTGAGTGCCCAGTAAAGAGCAATTGCTTCAGTCTCCAAGGCATCAACAACAATGTAGGGGGTATTGAAATAAAGCAGGACTTTACCAGTGTGGTCTCTAAAAATCCCTCCAATACCAGCTTTCTTATTGGTGAAGCTTCCATCAGTGTTTATTTTGATGAAAGGATAAGGGGGCTTCTCCCATCTGACCTTAATAACTTTAGGCTATTTCAGTTCTATATTAGGCAGGTTCTTCAAAATCTGAGGAAACTTCTTCCAGCTAATCAACTTTTGAAGGTAGGCCTCACAGTTAGCCACCACAGAGTCTGGGTTAGTCCCATTGTCCTCATATTTAGCCTTGTTCCTAGCATTCCACAGAAACCAGACAATAATGAATGGAAGAGGCATAAGGTTTACATTCTGCTAGTCTTTTAGATTTTCTTGGATTTTCCCCCAGCCAACATTGATCAGGTTGAGGTTAAATTTGGTGGTCAAATGTTTCCAAACATCCCTAGCAAATCTGCAACTGAAGAAAAGATGGTCACTGGATTCTTGATTATTTTTGCAAAGGTGACATCTTGAGGGGCCTTTCAAACCTTTCAGTCTTAGGATGTCATCAGTAGGAATCAAATCATTTAGCACTCTTTAAGAAAGAATAGCATTGAAGTAGTTAGGAACTTTTGGCAAGTAAAAATATTCTACTGGCAGTTATCCCCTTTGAAGATACTATTCTGGATGTCCTTAGAAAGGCTAGAGCTCGTCCTTTTAATGAGATGGATTTGCTCTTTTTTATTTCTGTCAAAGTGAATTTTAGAAATTCTTCCAGTAGAAGATTCCTTCAGGATGGTATTCAAAGCATCCTCAGACCACTCATTTCCACTCCAACACTCTTTAACAAGTAGTTCTTCCTCTTTAGCTTGTTGCAGTGGTTCCAAATGATCAGTAGGGCACCATTTGTCCTTCCAGAAGGTTATTTCTCCATGAACCAGTTCCCAAATAAGAAACTTTTCAATGTCTTCTCTTCCCTTGAGCATCTGGATCCAGGTCCTGGAGTCTCCAACCTTCTTAGTTACTTCCCCAAGATGGTCATATTTGCAATATTTGGCCATCATGTATTATTTCCAAAGATTATCATTTTGTCTAAATCTGATCCAAAGTTTACATATACTGATTTGCTGCATTTGGTGAAGTTCTTTGAAGCACAAACCACCGCTTCATAAGGTTTAGCCACTCTTTGCCAACTAGCCTAGATCATTTGTTTCTTATTTCCAGCCCAGAGGAACCTGTTAAACATTCTTTCCAGCATCAAAGTGGTGCTTCTTTTCATGGTTGCCACTTGAAGGGAGTAGAGAGGGATGACAGTTAGAATACTCTTGAGAAGGGTGATTCTTCCACCATTAGATAGGTAAGAATTGGACCACCCCTAAAGGGTAGAATTACTTTTATCAATGAACTCATCAAATCGGGTCTGTTTGGTTCTGCCTCTAACAAGTTGAGTGCCCAGATATTTAAAAGGCATGCTCATAGTTGAAAAACCAGTGAACTCAGCCAGCCACTGCCTGATAGAAACTGGAACTCTTTTGTTGGTTAGGATCTGACTTTTATGTTTATTAACTTTGAGACCAGACACCTTTTGAAACTTATTCAAGCACTCATCAAGGTATGTAGTAGCAGCCTTTATTACCCTTGTGAAAATCAGAATATAATTTGCATAAATAAGATGACTAATGTCCATCTTAGCTTTATTATGATACGCATTGAAGCATTTCTTATTCTCCTGGCTATCAATGAGTCTTGAGAGGTAATCCAACACTGGGATGAAAATTTTAGGGGAAAGAGGATCTCCTTGCTTAAGACCTCTAGTAGCTTTAAAGAAACCCATGGGCTTTTCCATTTATGAAGACAGAATTGGCATTGGCCTCAAGCCATCTATTTATGGTCTAGCAAAATTTCCTAGAGAACCCTCTTGCCTCCAAGCATTTAATAATAAAATCCCAATGTACCATATTATAAGCCTTCTTCAGATCAAGCTTGTAGATTACATTGCCACCTCTGCAAGGTTTCTCCAAGTTTTTTAAGAGCTCTTGAGCAAGTAAGAATTGTTCCCCTATACTTCTCCCTTTCACAAAAGTAGCTTGACTAGTACTTATCAACTTGGGTAAAGCTGGTTGAAGTCTGTTCACTAGGATTTTGCTTACCATCTTGCTGATGGCATTGGTGAGGCTCAGGGTTCTGAACTGACTCCAAAAGTTCTTAGTTGTTGTCTTAGAAATAAGGATAATAGATGAAGCACAAAAATAATTGGGGAGAGGATGTCCTTTAAAGAATTGTTGGATGGCTTGATAACCTCCTCCTTAATTTCCCCCCAGGCTTTTTTATAGAAGTCAGCAGTGAAGCCATTAGGACCAGCAGATTTGCTACTATCTATGGAATATAAAGCTCTTTGGATCTCCTCCTCCTTAGGAATGTCAGTCAGATTTAGGTGTTTAGTGTACTTGTTGCATTCAGAAAATAAGGTTCTGTCTATTTGGTCTCTATTTGTGTTGTGCACCGTCATGAGGTTTTGGCAATAATTGACAGCACTTTCAGCAATCCCCTCCTCCTTCCTGATCCAACTTCCATTCTGATCTTTAATGCAATGGATAGTGTTTCTCTTTCTCTGGTGCTTAATGCAGGCATGGTAAAATTTGGTATTTCTGTCTCCATCAGTAACTTTTTTCTTGGCAGCCTTTTGTTTTAGGAAGTGATCTTGCCAGTTTACAGTAGTAAGAACTCTTTCATTGGCCTCTAAAAGAGTAGTTTCATCAGTCTTCCCCTTGATGTGCTCCTCCTCTAGATCAAGCAGCTCCTTTTCAGCCTTCTCCACCACCTTCAGTAAATCTCCAAAAGTGTTCCAACCCCAATGTTTGAGGGCTTTCCCCACCTTTTTTTGCTTTTCCCACAGATTAATGAAAGGGCCAGGATGAGAATCTACCTTCCAGTTATCTTTAACAATCTGCAAGAAATCCTTATGTTGAGACCAAACATTCAAGTACCTAAAATTACTCTTCTGACAACTTTTATTAGGACCAATGGTGATCAGCAAAGGCCTGTGATCAGATCCAGCAAGACTTAAGTGAGTTATAGTAGTCTGCAAAAAAATTTGAATCCAGTGGTCATTGGCAAAGACTCTATCCAGTCTTTCCCACATATTTTTCCTTCTTCAAGTGAAGGCTGGGCCACTAAATCCAAGATCAAATAAACCAATTTCTTGGATGTTGTCATTGAAGTTGGATATAGTGACAGGATTGGGAGTTCTTCCCCCCCTTCTTTCAGCAGAAGAAGAAATACAATTAAAATCTCCTCCCACATTCCAAGCTTTGTCAATGGAGGCCTGGATGATTTATAGGGTCTCCCACAGCTCAATTCTTGCCATTTTGGAACTGCCAGCATAAACAAAAGAAGCAAATCCATCCATGTCATCAGTACTAATTTTCATATGCAGGATTTGGTGGTGGTTAACTAAAATAGAGCACTCCATTTCTTTCCTATCGAAAAACCAAATTTTATTGTGAAGGTTAGTGGTAAGGTTGAAGGCAGGGAAAGCTTTAGCAATATTGTTAGTGTTGATATGAACCATAGGTTCCAAAATTGCCAAACACCAAAATTTATGTTTTTTGTTAAGATATTTGAGTCTTTTTAGAGATAAAGGGTAGGAAATCCCCCTTATGTTCCAACACAACATATTTATCATGGGGAGGGGGGATGGATGGAAGGTTGAGATCTAGATCTAGTTCTCCCCCTTGGTTTAGTGATGCTTCCTCTCCTTTGGGTGCTAGGATCTTCATTGGGTGATACTTCCTCTTCCTTCCCTTTTTTCAGATCTTCTTGTTTAGTATTCATTTTCTTTCTTGTTTTTTGGGTCTGCCATTCTGATTCCAATTCGTTGTTCAATTTTGAAACCACAACTTCAGTAGGGGGAGTCACCTCCACTCTAGCTACAAGGTCCCTAGTAGATCTAGGGACCTCAAAAGGGTCCCTTGAGCTGACTTGAACTGTGAGATTTTCACTTCCAGTTCTACCTGTCTCCAAAGCCACACCAGCTGTATCTCTCTTTTTGGCTGAAGGAGACTTCACCTGCTGGGTCTTGGGAGAAAATTGATCAGTAGAAGGGTTGTTTGTTTCATTTGTTCCTGTCACCTTGGAGACCTGAAGATGAGTTTCTTTGTTGCTTTCTCTCAAGAGGTGAGTATTTTCGGTGTTCATTTCCAGCTGTGGGTGGGTGATTTGTTTTCTATTAGGAGGGTTTAGCTTGTAGCATTTCTCCCCAGTGCTTTCCTTTCTACCGTGATAGAAATATTTTCCCGCTACCTCTTGGGTTGGATGTGAGTTCATGTGCTTTCCTCCCCAACATAGAATATTTTTTCCTTTTCATCATTTCGGTTGGATATGAGTCACAGTGCTTTCCTTCCTAGCACAACAGACATATTTTTCCGCTATCTCTTGGGTTGGCTGCGAGTCCCAGCGCTTTCCTCCCCAACGTAGCAGATATTTCCCTTGTCACCATTTGGGTTGGATATGAGTCCCATTGCTTTCCTTCCTAGCGTGACAGAAATATTTTCTAGCTACCTCTTGGGTTGGATGTGATTCCTAGCGCTTTGCTCCCCAACATAGCAGATATTTCCCTTGTCACTATTTGGTTTAGATATGATTCTCAGTGCTTTCTTTCCTTGCATGACAAACATATTATCACACTACCTCTTGGGTTGGATGTGAGTCCCGGTGCTTTCCTCCCCAACGTAGCTGACATTTACTTCATCACCCCTTTAGTTGCATGTGAGTCCCAGAGATTTCCACCTTAATGTGACACCAATCTTTGAGATAGGTACAGGGACACCTTAAATGGAGTATGACATCCTATTCTCATATATTTCTACTTTTGAGTTAGGCTTAGACGTACTATTCCCATGTCCATATTTAGGTTAGGCTTAGATATCCTATTCCCATCTCCGCTTTTGGGTTAGGCTTAGATGTCCTATTACTAGATCCACTTTCGGGTTAGGCTTAGACGTCCTATTCATATCTCCACTTTTGAGGATAGGCTTAGATGTCCTATTCTCATCTTCACTTTTGGGTTATGCTTAGATGTCCTATTCTCATCTCCACTTTCGGGTTAGGCTTAGACATCCTAATCCTATCAACACTTTCAAGGTAGGCTTAGATGTACTATTACCATCTCCACTTTCAGGTTAGGCTTCGACGTCCTATTCCTATCTCTACATTCGGGTTAAGCTTAAAAGTCCTATTCCCATCCTCACATTTGGGATAGACTTTGACGTCTTATTCCAATTCTCAAAAAATGGGATAGGCTTAAACATCCTATTCGCATCCTCACAGTTAGGGTAGGCTTTGATGTTCTATTCCCATCCTCACATTCGGGGTAGGCTTAGACGTCATATTCCCATCCTTACATTAGTGGTTGGCTTTGACACCCTATTCCCTTTTCTGCATTTATGTTTTCCACCCAATCTGGTTTCCTCATGCATAATTTCATCTCCATGAAAGTTTAAATCAATATCCAAACCAAATCTCTGAGATATTCAATTTGAATTGAGTCTTTGCTGGGACTGTCAGTCAGTCTGACGATTGTCCACAAAATCTCCTTTTATTTGCTCACTAAGAATCTCTGTTATTCCCTAGTGGAAACCACTGTAATTTAATTCTACTCTTCATAGTCTATGTTGGTGTTGTTTATCTCATCGGTCAATAACAATAAGCACGGTGTGCTCGCCCAACACACCACCTCTATTGGGGGTCCATTTGTTGACCTCACTTTTGGTTGAGGTCTAGTTTCCTCTTTGGAAACCTAGGGTCTAGCCATATGACTTTCATGTTGATTATTCCTAGAGTAGAAAAGGAACCCTCACCATTAGAAATTCTAAACTCTTCTTTGCTCAACTTGAAGTTCCATATATTGGTCCTAACCTCTAACAATTAGTAGGTGGGGTTAATGTGGGGGAGCTCAGGGTGAGTCCCCATAGGATTGCTGATACACCAAAAATATATGCATTTTTAGACCCATATTTTATACCCATTTTTGGTAATATTACACTTTAATGGAAGGTATTTTTTCATGTTTTCTTGCAGGTTGTTGATTTTTGAGACTTGAAGCAAAAAGGAGCAAAAATGGAGATTTCAAAGAGTTACTCAGCGCCGACAGTGCCAGAAGGACATAAGACGATGCAAACCTATAGAAAGGATGTAGAATAAGAGTCAGCACCAACGACACCAAGCTGGGCACCGACGGTGCCATTTGACAGAGACTTGAGAAATAATTAAAGAAGCACTGGCGCTGACGGTGCCAGCATGGGCGCCGACGGTGCCAGAATGGGCGCCGACGATGCTTATGTCGGTGGAAGCCCTGTTTCTAGAAGATTTTATGAATTTGGACACTTTTTGAAGAGTTGTTGGATGCACCTATTGGAGAACCAACCTAGGCTCTATTTAGGGCCAAAATTTGATTAGAAACCCCCCCCCTTTCACACCATTTCAACATCTTCCACTCATTCCACTTTTCCTTTTCACAAACTTACATTCCACGCCATTCCACACCATTAGTTAGTTATAATTTTTATCATTTTGAGTTTTTGTGGTGAGTTTAAGTGTCAATTCTTCTCTAAGAAGTGTTGGAGAGCAAGAGAAGTGAAGGATTTCTTGTTCCTACATTTTGTAAGAGAGGCTACAAAGAATTTGCTTTGAGAAAGAGTTTCAGATAAGTGTTGTTTATTTATTATTGTTGTATGAACTTTCTTTTAATATGAAATTTGTATTTTGTTGTATCTTTCTCTTTAAGTCTGAGTAGATTCCGTTATCTTTCTCCCTACTCTGAGATATGGTGAACTGAAGAGATAATGTGGATGTACCAATGTTAAAATATAAAATAAATTATGATGGTTTTTCAATTCCACTCTTAATTTATTTTTTGATCTAGCCAATTGAATTGTTAAAATATGTTATGAAACATAAGAACCCGGAAATGGAGTACGAGTTCTGCAATAGAGTGAGAATCACATTTAAGTCCATTAAGGAGTATTTCATTCATGGAATTAAGTGTAAAAAATAGGAAAATATACTTTGTTGGGTGTAGAATTGAAGATTTCTAAAGTGACAGACAAAAAATCCCCAATTCAATCTTAGTGTTTAAAAACTAAAGTAAGAGTTAGCCTTCTGGGGAAGGGAAGTGGGAGCTATGGAGTGGGAGCCAGTTTCTTTCTAGCCTAGCGATGGATTTAGGGACTAAATCTAAGATTAGCTAATGATTTTCTATAACACTGAATCTAGGTGGAGAATTAAAATTGCTCCTATTTGAACAAATACATATTTAAACCATTTATCTCATCTCATTTCACCAAAAACTCATTGTAGTGAGAAAGATGTACATATTTAAACCATTTATATCATCTCATTTCACCAAAAACTCATTGTAGTGGGAAAGATGCTTTTTTATATTAGAAAACCTCATCACATAAACATAGTTTAGTAGTTATTAATTTTAAAACCTGCTTTTGAATTCTGCTTGTAGTAAATAATTTAGCTTTGATTGTATCTTAAACATTAAAAATTAGTGACAGTAATTTCATTTGATTTCTGTAAACTTCCTAGTTAATTTATCATTTCAAATTTAAACCTTCTTTGTGGGATCAATATTTGAGAATTAAACAGAAAGTCTTATATTACTTGATAACAATACGTATACTTGCATAGAATCCCAATCTTAAGAGCTTAATGTTATTATTATGAAAATAACATATCAAGTTTTTCACACCATTATAAAGCGGAGTCAAATTTAAAAATTTTACACAACTAGATTCAACTGGGATCAATTTTTGGCACCATTGCCGTAGAAGGTAATGGTAAATTAAATAGATTTACTAAATTAAAAAATTTTAAGATAAAAATATACAAAACACAAAATAACAAATAAATTATAAAATCAAAAAA
>JXCR01091121.1:24162-37521 GCA_002079205.1 Phalaenopsis hybrid cultivar | reverse complement strand
TTTTTAAGAAATTTTAATTTGCTTATTATATTTGTTTATGCAAAATATTGAATCTGAAGATTTGAAATTAGAATGTACAATTAGAAAAATTCAAAAACAACAAAAAGAAATTAAAATTTTGAACAAAATAGCGAAGAACTTAAATAATCAAATAAGTGAAAATCGACAAAGACCTTTAAAAGATTATGCTAATCCAACAGCAGATGAACTTCAGTTAACTATTCAAAATCATGATGTTGTTGCTAATTCCTTTGAGCTTAAACCTGCTATTATAAAAAATGGTACAAAATAATCAGTTTGGAGGAACACCTACTGAAGATCCTAACTTACATCTTGCTTTTCTTGAGATTTGTGCTACTTTTAAATATGACGGAGTGTCTAATGATGTTGTTAGGCTTATACTTTTTCCTTTTTCATTTAGGGATAAAGCCAAAGTTTGGTTAAACTCATTAGCACCTGAATCTATCAGAACTTGAGGAGAACTATCACAAAAATTCTTGGCTAAATATTTTTCACCCTGAAAAATCTCTAAGCTTAAAAACGATATTACATCTTTTTGTCTGTTTGAAGGGGAATCGATATATGAAGCCTGAGAAAGATTTAAGGATCTCCTAAGAAAATGTCCACACTATACTCTACCATATTGGTTAATAATTCAAACTTAGACCTATTATAGATGCTGCTGCAGGTGGATCTTTAATGTCAAAACCTTTTGATGAAGCATACTCTTTAATAGAAGAATGACTACTAATAATTTTCAATGGCCCTCTAAATGGGTAAATCCTAAGAGAGCAGCTAGTATTTATGAATCTGATGTAATGTCTATGTTAGCATATGAAATTGGTGCTATATAAAAAAAATTGATCAAATTAGAGTGAACTATTCTAAAATACTACTTATATTAAGGGAGAATTCAGTAGGACAAATAATTGACACTAAATCATCTTATGAAACTTTGAATGCTATTAATAATTGAAATAACAATCTTTATTCTATCTATTACAATCCTGGATGTAAAAATCACCCTAATTTTAGTTGGAATAATTATAATAATTCAATGAACCCCTCAGGAAATTTAAATAATCAAGGAACTAATTATCGACCCTATTATCCTCAAGGATTTAACTCTAAGCCTAACCCACAAGTTAAGGAAAAGAAGTTAACGATGTATGTGGTAATGTTGAATATGGGAAATCAAATATAAAATCAAGGGGTTGCTATTATAAATATTGAAAATCAATCAGGACATGTTGCTACTGCACTTAGTAACGGCCTTCATGAAATCTTCAGAGTACTGTGGAAGTTAATCATAAATATAAGAAAAAGGAACAAATTAAAGCAATTCAATTATGAAGTGGAAAAGAAGTTGAAACAAGAATCTAAAGAGAAACACAAGTTGATGAGGAGAAGGAAGAGATAGAAAGTGACCATAATAAAAATGAACAAACACAAGTTCCTTTTGAAAAACCATTACCTCGGTTTCCTCAACAACTAAAATAGATTAATAAAGACAAAAAAAATTATAAAATTTTTATAAATCCTTAAAAAGTTAATGATAAACATTCCTTTCATTGAGGGTTAGGAACAAATGCCAAGTTACAGGAAATTTATGAAAGATATACTAAACAAGAAAACGAAGTTTGCAGATCATGAATTTGTTGCACTTTGTGAAGAGTGGAGCGCTATTATCCAGAAAAAGCTTCCTGAAAAGTTAAAAGATCCTGGTAGTTTTACTACACCTTGTGCAATTAGTGAAAAGTTTTATGGAAAAGCCTTATGTGATTTAAGAGCAAGTATCAATATTATGCCTCTATCAATTTTTAAATGTTTAGATTTAAGAAAGATTTCCCCTACTACCGTAACTCTTCAGTTAGCTGATTGATCGATCACTTATCCTAAAGGAGTTATAGAAGATATATTAGTAAAGGTGGATAAATTTATTTTCCATATAGACTTTATAGTATTAGATATGGAGAGAGAAAAGAGATTCCTATTATTTTGGGGAGACAATTTCTTGCAACAGGGAGAGCTGTGATAGATGTACGAAAAGGAGAATTAATAATGAGAGTTAATGATCAAGAACTAAAATTTAATATTGCAAAAGCTATGAAATATCCTGCAATATAAAAAGACAATGAATGTTTTAGGATGGAACTTACTGATTATCTAAGTAATGAGCAATTTAAGAAAGAGTTTGAAGAAAAACTAAAGAAAGAATTTAGTGAAAATGAGGATGAAATAAAAGAAGAAATATTAGATTATATTCATGACAAATTTGAAACATTAGATTTGTTGGAAAATGATAATAAAAATCTTATTCCTTCAAATATTAAACCACTTGGACTTAAACTGAAAGTATTACCTGCTCATTTAAAATATGTATTCTTAGGAGATTCATCTACATTGCCTGTTATTGTATCTTCTGAGGTAACTGAAATTCAAGAAAAAAATTAATAAAAAAGTTAAAAAAATATAAAAAGGCTTTTGGATGGACTTTAGCAGATAATAAAGGAATTAGTCCTTCAATTTATATGCACAGAATTTTTTTAGATGAACAATGCAAAACCTAAAGCTGATCCGCAGAGGAGATTAAACCCAAAAATGAAAGAAGTTAATAAAAAAGAAATTTTAAAATGGTTAAATGTTGGAATTATATATCTTATTTCAGGCAGTGCTTGGGTAAGCCCAATTCACTGTGTTACAAATAAAGGAGGAGTGACCGCTGAAGTAAATGAGAAAAATGAATTAATTCCAATAAGACAAGTTACTGGTTGGCGAATTTGTATAGGCTATAGAAAACTAAACTTGGCCACTAGGAAAGATCATTTTCCTTTACCCTTTCTAGTTCAAATGCTGGATAGATTTGCTGGAATTAAATATTACTATTTTTTAGATGGATATACCGGTTATCATCAAATTCCAATTACTCCTGAGTATCAGGATAAGAAACATTTACAAGCCCTTATGGAACATTTGCTTTTCATAGAATACCTTTTGGACTATGCAATGCAGCTGCAACATTTTAAAGATGTATAATGTCAATATTTAGTAATTTGATTGAGCATGGAATGGAAGTATTTATGGATGATTTCTCTGTGTTCAGGACTTCATTTGAATTATGTGAAAAATTAACCTAGTACTAAATTGAGGAAAATGTCAATTTATGGTTGCAGGAGAAATTTTACTTGGGCATAAAATTGCTGAAAATGGCATGGAAGTAGATCCTGCAAAAATTCTAGTTATTGAAAAATTACCACCACCGACTACGATTAGAGGGGTAAGAAGTTTTTCTAGGACATGCTGGTTTCTACAGGTGTTATATAATTTTTTTTCAAAAGTAACTAACCCATTAAGATACAAAATTTGAATTTAATAAGGAATGCATAAAAGCATTTGAATTATTGAAAAAAAATTAATCACTGCACCTATAATAGTACCACCTGATGAGAAAAATCATTTGAAATAATGTACGATGCTAGTGATTATGTTATTAGAGCTGTGTTAGAAAAAAGGCACACAAAGTTTTTAAGGTAATATATTATGCTAGTAAAACTCTAAATGATGCTTAAATTAACTACACTACTACTGAAAGAGAGTCATTAGCTATTGTTTATGCATTCGATAAATTTAAATTAATGGGAACTAAATGTATAGTGCATACAAATCATTCTACTATTAAATATTTAATGCAAAAGAAGGATGCTAAACTAAGGTTAATTAGATGGATACTTTTATTGTAAGAGTTCTATTTTTATGTAGTTAATAGAAAGAGAAATTACAATCAAATAGCTGATCATTTGTCTTGACTAGAAAAAGAAATATTAACTAATTTTACAAATGAAATTTTAGAAAATGTTTCTCATGAATAATTATATAGTATTTATGAAATAGATACACCGTGGTATGCCGATATAGTAAATTATATTGTGAGTGATATTCTACCACCAAATATTAAGAATCAACAATTAAAGAGATTTATATATGATTCAAAATTCTATTTTTGGGATGACCCATATTTATATAAACGATGTAAAGATCTGATTATTAGAAGATTTGCGTCTTATGAAGAAACTCAACAAATAATTGAAAGATGTCATGATTCGGAATTTGGACAAAATTTTAGAACAAATAGAACTACTTATAAAATTTTGTAAGCTGGATTTTGTTGGCCTACTCTTTTTAGATATGTTAATGAATACATTAAAAAATGCGATCGATGTCAGTGAGTAGGAAATATTCTGGAAGAAGCAAAATGCCTCTAAATTACACATTGGAAGTTGAAATTTTTTATTTGGGGGATTAGANAAATAGATACACCGTGGTATGCCGATATAGTAAATTATATTGTGAGTGATATTCTACCACCAANAAATAATATATATATATATATATATATATATATATATATATATATATATATATATACACACACACACACACAAAAACATATAAGTTGAGTTCCATCAAAGAGATGTGTAGATCAACTCACGGTTGAATCTCTTCTTTGGTATCTTCTGGTTGTTAAGTGCATAAAGAAAATTCTTGATGTTTTCAGCATTTAGCCGAGCTACATACTGTAACACAAATAAAAGTATTTAAGGGCTTTGGGGTAAGCACAGCGATAAAAAATATAAATATATATACAAGACATATAAAGTACCTGTACTACAACAATGTAATACTTAGAATTCTTATGGTCATTGCAGTCTATCACATTAGTCGGAGCTTGAGTATTAACCTGAGATATAGAAACAGATAAAATTATCAGATTCAACAACAAAAAATCACAGACAATGTACTGTAAAAACAATATTATTGAGAATCAAATAGCAATATATCCTAATGAGCACCCTGAAATCGTTCAAAAAAGCCCACTTTAGGGCCCTTTTGGGATAGCTTATTTGGCGCGGTGCGTTCTGAAAACGTCGGATGAAGCGTTTGGAAATAGCGGTGCAACCACTCTTAAAAATTAGGTTAAACGCCGCTGCCCACATTTTTTCGCCAATTTATTACTTAGCTCTCTCTCGCGTTTCTTCCGCCCTCATCTCTCTTGATTGCTTCTCTCTCGCGCCTCTCTCCGATGGCAACGGATTGCTGTTCTCCTTTTCCTCTTCCCTCCGATCTCTGGTGGCAACGGATTACCTCTCTATTCTCCCTCTTCCCTCCAATCTCCAGCTCTCTCTGTTTACTATGCTCTCCGTCCTTCTACAGTATCACCTATTTTGATGGAATGACTTCTTTGCAATTTGTGGTTTTCTCATTTGCGGTTTGAAGTAAGATTTTGGATTTTGCCAATTTTGGCATTCTCATTTGCGGTTTGAAGTGAGAATTTAGACTTGGCAATTTGTGGTTTTCTCTTTATGATTTGAAATTTAGATTTTGCGAATTTGTTGTTGAATGCGATATGACATAGGGTTTTATCTTTACATTTATAAAAAATAAACAGACAGTCAGCTTATCTACAACAGTTTCTGCATAGCAGTGACAGCTGCTACGCAGTAGCTTATTATTAAGCTGTAGCTACCCCAAACAAATACTTAATCTTGTATGCAAATTAGTAATTTGAAATAGAATGGCCATCGAATGAAAAGAATGAAGTAGATGGCTATCTAATTAGATTGATCTAAACAGGTTGCCACATCTGAAAAATTCCACATGATCATATTCTCACAAATTGAAACATTATAAAGACTATATGTCCATGCCATTCTTGCTCCTACACATGTAAGCTCTCTCTCGTAAGTTCTTGTTATTCACACACCTCAGATTTATATCATCGCCTCGTGAGCATAAATGAAATCTTTTGAAATTTAACGTATAGCGACCCAGGAAATATGAATGTCTTGACTTGGTAACTCTGATAATATAGACAAATCCGCATCTTCCATTTCATATTACTGGCAATGTTTGGATGCTTGGCTTTATGGTTGAGATACTTCACACAGAACTTGCAGTGTCATGCCAATTATATGTTGTTTTTATTGTATTCAATTGAATCAATTGCAATCATTTTTTGATAATTTAAAATTTTTGAACATGTTGAATCAATCCGTTTCATGATTCAAGTTTCACTTACACTTTTTCCATGTGTTTATTTTTTTTCCCCATGATATGCGCTAGATAATGCGGTCATTCCTCCGCAATATTTTCAACATTTAGAACTCATCACAGCAGTTTTTTTTTTTTTTTTTTTTACAATTTNNTTTTTTTTTTTTTTTTTTTTACAATTTGAGTAATAATCGGTGATGTGTATCAAATTAGTTTCATAACATGATTCCATTGTCCTTCATTTTCATCATATCCCATCAAGTAAATTTGTGAAACACACACAAAGGTCAGCAATAGAAATTGCCAGTCCTAGGCTACCTAGTTTCAACCACTCATAAGGATGATTGAATTGAGTTGAGGAATCACATATCGATCCCATTAGTCTTTCACACTGTATAGTGAACAGCGACTGGCATCGATCTCCTACAATCCAATTGAGCTTGATGGAAAATTTCCGCATTGACAGCATGAAATTGTTGTGACAAACAAACTGCCACAATGAAGAAGGCTAACAAGATGCAGTAGAACTGAATATGAATGCTTGGAATATGAAAAATATAACAAGTACAACAAATGACCTTCCAATAGGCTAATCATGTAATTTGGCTTGGAAACACTGATCGCCTACAAAACATTCTTACAATAAGTTCCTACTAGTAAATGACACCTTGGCCAACATTATAGCGCATAAATAAAGTTTTTACCTCACATAAAGATATAGATGGACAGCATTTTCAATTTGGAGGTCATGTGGAAATGCAAACTTAAAATTCAAGGTATGATACATAGTTTTACATTTTTCTTATTATATAAAACATTCCCAAAGATTACATTAATTATAAGTATATCACAAGACCAGTAATTCAAAAGGCCACAATACTAGTTATAGATGTGTTTGAATGACCTAGTTCGCTCGGTTAAACTACGGCGGCATGCTTCAATAAGATTCATCGATGCTACAATCGAAACTGACTTGGAATTAGAGAAAAACAATCTCAATCCATCCATGATACGGATGCACGACAACTGTTTGATGCAATGCCAAGTACAGAGGGAACAAGTACCATGACTATGCTTTTGCAGAGGTGATGAACGGAGAAAGCGCCAAGGATCTCCTTCCTTTCCTCTAGGGTTTTATCGTAGTAATCTACGGGAACTTTCCTGAAGGTGAAGTCAGAGACGCCCAAGGACCTGAGAATGAGCGAAAGGCGGGACTCCGTGGCATCACCGTTGCGATTCGGAGCATTGGAGAGCGCGAGGTGGGTGCTGAAGGCGCGTTCCAGGATAGTGATGCGATCGAGAATACCAATCTGCAACCTCTTCAGGTCTCCCAAATACACTCCGTCATATTTAAAAGTTGCATAAATTTCAAGAAAACTAACAAGATGTAAGTTTGGATCTTCGGGAGGTGATCCTCCAAACTAATTCTTTTGTATCATTTGGATATAACAGATTTAAGCTCAAATGAATTAGCAACAACATCAAGATTTTGAATAGTTAAGTGTAGTTCATCTGTTGTCGGATTCGCATAATCTTTTAAAGGTCTTTGTCGATTCTCATTTATTAACATTTCTATATTATTCGCCATTTCTTTTAAATTCTTAATTTCTCTTTGTTGTTTTTAAAGTTTTCTAATAGTACGTGCTAATTCTGAATCATAAGGTACAAAACCTTCAAATCCAATATTTCACATAAATAAATAAAGTAAGCTAAGTAAAATTCTTTATAAATACAATCTTAATTAAATTTCTTTTTGGATTTTTTAATATTTTATTTTTTTGTTTTTATTTATTTGTATAGTATATACATATATATATTATCTAAACTTCCTAAATTCTCAAAACTATTTAATTTAATTAAATTTAACCGTTACCTTCCCCGGCAACGACGCCAAAAACTTGATCAAGATTTTTTTATTGTAAGGTTTTTTGAAGTTGACACCACTAGAGTGCCAAAAATTTGATCCTTATATGAAAAGTAAGTTGTGTAAAATATATATAATTTTAGGTAATTAATAATGGGATTCTACTTAAGTATAGGTATCATTATCAAGTAATAAATAACTTTTTATTTAAGCCCCAAACATCGATCCCACGGGGAAGGTGTAATTTAACATTGATAAATTTTAATAGAAAATTTACAGAAAATCAAATGAAGTCACTGTCACTAATTTCAAATGTTGGGATAATAACCAAACTAAATTATTAACCATTAGCAAAATGAAAATGCAATATTTGAATAGTAACTTCTAATCTACTAACTATGTTTATGAGATGAAGATTTCTTGTGTGAAAAAACATCCTTCTCACTATAATGAAATTCTGGTGAAATGAGATGAGATAAATGTTTATATTATGTATTGTGCTAAATAAGAGAAATTTTAATTCTCTACCCTGATACAATGCATAGAAAATCATTGGTTAATCTTAGGTTTAGTTCTTAAATCTGTGGCTAGGCTAGGAGGATACCGACTCCCACTCCAGAGCTCCCACTTCCCTTAACCTGAAGGCTAACTCTCGCTTTAGTTTTCACTCTAAATATTTTCCAATACTACACCTAACAAATAATATTTTCCTATTTATTTGCACTTAATTTCATGAACGAATTTCTCCTTCATGAAGTCAAATGTGATCCTCACTCTGTTGTAGAACACATACTCTATTTCCCGGATCATATGTTTCAAATCATATTTTAACAAATCAATTGGCCAAATTGAAAAGTAAATTAAGTTCCAAGTTGAAAAATAATCACAATTTAATTTATATTTTAATTATGGCACATTCATATTATTTCTCCATTTCTCCAGATCTCAGAGTAGGGGGAAAGATAGAGGAAACTACTCAGACTTCATGAGAAAGATACAAAAAAACAAATTTCATATATAAAAAAGAAAGTTCACAGAACACTAAATAAACAAACTAACTTATATGGAACTCTTTCTTAATGTAAATCCTTTGTAGCCTTTCTTTAGAAATGCAAGAAGAAGAACTCTCTCACTTTCTCCTTCCAACACTCTTATAGAAAGTTTCACACTAAATCTCACCACAAAAACTCTAAACTATGAAAGAGAAATTACTAATTGACTCCAATATGTGGTGGAATGAAGATGGATTACTGAAATGTAGCGTGGTGGAATGTTGTAGAGGAAATAATGAAAGTAGAGGAGCCCCTTTTCTGATGAAATTTGGTCCCAAATAAAGCCCAAGATCGGTTCTCAAAGAGGTGCCTCCAAAAACAATTAAAAAATTGTCCAAATACATTGAACCTTCTAGAAACTAGGTTTGAACCGCCTTTGGCACCGTCAGCGCTAGTCTGGTGCTGTCGACGCTGAGTAAAAATCCTCTAGCTTTCGGTTGTTCTGCGCCGTCGGTGCTGACCTTGGCATTGCCAGCGTTCAGTATTTCCTCAAAAACGTCATTTTGACTACAATTTTCATCATTTTTTGCTTTTTTTTTTGCTTTAAGCCCTAAAAATCAACAACCTGCAAAAAAAGATTAAAATACCTTCCATTAAAGTACAATATCACTAAAAATAGGTATAAAATATGGGTCTAAAAATGCATATATTTTCAGAGTATCAATTAACAGTTAAAGAAAGTAAATTTAATGTATTTGAATATTATGAAAAAAAATTTCACCTTACAAAGATATATTGTATTATGATAAATAGGAGCATTCCTATCCTTTACCCTCTCAAGGTGCTACCAAAGAACATCGACTAATTTAGAGTATTTCACCAGCTTGTGTAGTAGTGCTGATTAGATTCTGGCCTCTCACCTCAAAATTACCCACGTGCCCTTTCTATAGGGCCTACTAGGGACCCTTATGATCCAAACTCTAAATCAAATTGATAAAAAGGATCTAGTGTGTCATCCTAAAAACATCAACTCTATGCCCACCAAAACTTATCTCCTCATCTATTTGCACTTTCCCTTAGGTGATCAAAACGACTCTTCCCAAATTGAAGTGTGACATTCATCAGTTGGGTGAAATCATAGCCCTCCCGGGTCTCTGTGTTCTGAACGAATTTTAACCTCATGTGGTCAATTTGTAAATTCAATGAAGAATCGATGAAAATATCATCACAATTTTTTAAAGTAAAAAGAAATCTTTAAATCATTCTCATCCCACAAGATTAATGCACAAATCGAAGAAAAAATAAAGGAAACTTCTTAGATTTCAGAAAGAATAGAAAAGAGCACATGATTTGTATTGAAATCCAAGGGTTAGAAATAAAGATAACTTAAACAAAATCTCCCCAACATGAATTCTGGATTCTCCTTAAAGATTTCTCCAAACTCTTACTCTTACAAATGCAAAAAACATTTAAACTAACACTCAAACACAAAAGTAGAACTTTTTAAAGCCATTAAATGCTATAAAAAATTCCTCTCTTTAATCCTGTTTTCATCCCTATTAATAGATCTCTAAAAATAACCAAGGGTTGCTACAAACACCCCTTCAAAATTTGAGCAAATTCATTGAATCTTCTAGAAGGGTAGTTATTGAGGCTATAGAGCTAATCTGGGCGCTATTGCGCCCATTATGCCCGTCTGTTGAGCTATAGTGCCAGAAAGCGGTGTTGTGGTGCCACATAAAATGCACCGGTTTTCTTTATTTTTCTCTTATTTTCTTTAAAAGTCTTTTTCATGTACCTAAAACCAAAAAAAATACAAAATATCTTCCTTCAAAGTACAATAAGACTAAAAACATGCATAAAATGAACATAAAATTTTCACCAAAAATAAACAATTTTAAGGTGAATCACCAGGGTCTTACCGCGAGGGTTATTTGTGACATTATTCTTTGTGTTTCTTTTGCTGGAAGAGTCGAGGCATAAAATTGATGGAGTTATTCACGTGTTTTTAGTGTCACTCGAGGTGTTTTTTGGGACTTTCTTCTCTTTGGTATTGTTTTCCTGATTTCCCGGTGCATGGTCGTTTCAGCTCCTCTTTTAATGTTACTCCTGTTATTTCTTCCCAGCCATTACTACTCTTTTGGGGGATTTTTTTTGTCCTTTTTTGGGTATACTCGTAATTTTTTGTAGTGAGTTGTTTTTGATTGGGTTCATGTACCCACTCGTTAAAATCTTGAACTTTTCCTTTTAATAATTAATCTGCCTTTGAGATTTTCTTAAGGAAACATATATAGTCTCAAAAGGAATGGCCTGAGTCTATTCTGCAATCCTTCAACCACGCCTAATTTGCCTAAAAATTCAATTACCACCACTTAAAGCCAATTGGGCAAGAGGGGATTCAAACCCTCAATCCGAGGGGTCTTATAACTTGGATGCCAACTAATGCGAAGGATTTAGTGTGATAATTTTGCAAATATTTTTCAATATTACAAAATACACATGATAGATACAGTAGTAAATTTACAATTTAATCCCAACAAAAATAACCTTAGTGAAAATAATTTTATCTTTTAAAATCTTTAAACTGTCAAATCCCTTAAAAAATAATGCAAGTATATGTATCACGCAAGTAATCAATGGCTCTAATGGAGTTTTACATATCGATCCCACATGGAAGTTGGAAATGTCTATAAGTAAATTCTTAAGATTATAATGTAAACTATAATTTTAAACTACCGAAGTGAAGTGCAAAATTTGAATGTAAAGTAATAGAGTAAATGCTAAATAAAATGTAATAAAAGATAAACTTAATTAAACTATATGCTAAACTTTTAAAAGAAAACTTACAAAAGCTAAACAAAGTTTTTGTGATGAAGTGTTCAAATTTAAGAAAATGTCCTTCCCCTTTACAATGAGTGTATTGATTGTGAAGAAATAAAATTCATTTGAAAATATTTATAAAAATTTTTTTGTGCCAAATAGGAACATTCCTATTCTTTACCCTCTTCTGAGTGCATAAAGAATATTGACTAATCCAGAGTTTGATCTCTAATTCTGTGGTTAGGCTGGGAGAATACCAGCTGCCACTCTATAGCTCCTGCTACTCCCTCACCCGAGGTCTAATAATCTCGCATTACTTTCCAATGAACTGGACCAAATTGGGGATTTTAATCTGTCACGTTAAAATCTCCAATTTTGCATCCAACATAGCATATTTCCCTATTTATTTGAACTCCACTCTATGAATGTTATCCTCTCCCATGAAATCACATGGGGTTCTCCCTATGTTTTGGAAATTATACCCCTTTCAAAAAATATGTTTCTCAACATATTTTTACAATTCAATTGGTTATATTGAAAAGTAAATAAAGATCGTAGTTGAAATCATCACAAATTATTGACATTTAAAATCGTATAAAACAAAATCAATTATTTACAAAACCATATTTTAAAGTAGAGAGAAGGATAAAGAAGACTACTAAGAATTCATGAGAAGGATATGACAAAATACATATTTCATATGTAAAAATAAGTTTAGAAAACACAAGAACTAAAAGACAATTTATCTCACATTCCTTCCCAAGCAAATCCCTAGAAGTTCTTTTCAAACCTTTACCTCTTTACAAACACTCTCAATTCTCTCTTAGAAGTGTAATGAAGAAGAAATCTCTCACCTTCCCTCTCATCATACAATCCTTGAAGAAAATCTCCAAGCCCATGACTCTCCCTCTCTCCCTTTCTTCTCCCTTACACACCACACAAAACTCTCCTCTTGCCCTAGACTTCCCTCTTTTATTAAAAGCTGCCTCCCTCAAAAAAGAATTCAAAATTCCCTCCTAAATTCTATCCAAAAGTCAACCCTTTTGATTTCAAAAGACATGTCCATTGATCCATGAAACATATCTCTTCATAAAAGAACCTTCCAAAGTGTCTATAAGCATTGAATCACTCCAAGGGGTGTTTATAACAAGTGCCCCTTTTGAAATTTGCTCAAAAATTGTCTGTAATCACCTTAATCCGTAAAAAGTTGTCTCTGGTCGTTCATGCGCCAACTTGCTTAAGAACGCACTGTTCTAGGTTTTGGCACTTCAAGCGCCAAATCAAGCGCGTCTGGCACCAACACTATCAAATAGTGCTTCTGGCACTAGTTATAGTGTTTTAGAGGCCAGTTCTTTGTCAAATGATGCTTCTAGCGCCAATCTGCCTCTTCTAAAGTTAGAATCCTAAAATTTTCTATTTTAGCTCTAAATTTAGCTTTTTTTGCTACTTTTGCTCCAAATGCCTAAAATTGATATAGTTGCAACAAAAACATAAAAATACCCTTCTTGAAAGTGCAATATCACCAAAAATAAACATAAAATTTCTTCTTAAAACAACATATTATTTTGGTGTATCACCAACCAACATGTCGGGAAACACGACACTTATATATATATATATATATATATATATATA
>JXCR01091118.1:98067-121610 GCA_002079205.1 Phalaenopsis hybrid cultivar | reverse complement strand
ATATATATATATATATATATATATATATATATATATATATATATATATATATAAAGGTTTATTCACTATTTACTATATTATATTCTATCTCATTAAATTGGTTTGGATAGATCTCACCGACACAAAGTATGATGTCGTCGGTTTCTTCTTTTTCAGTCTAGCTTTTGCAATCATCTAATGCCTCGACCACAACCAGGTTTAACTCGCAAAGGTGCACAAAAAAAATTGTACGAGAAAACAATAGAATAAGTGACTACAAAGATGTAAGCATAAGTGCACGGCAATGGAAATGTGATGAATATGCATGCCATGCCATCTTCCCTTTGCTTGGAAAAATGTATTTCGCTTCTTAGAAGTTGAAAAAGTAAAAAAGTAAAGTTTAGGAGTTAGGCATGTAAATACTTAGGAATTAGGTGTGTGTATGTAATGATCCCTTCTTTATTTCAAGTTAGGTGTTACAACATTGTCCTTAGCCTGCTTTTTTGAGATTTCTTGAAAAGATGGTCGCCACAGCAGACAATGAATTAGGTATTGGTAATGGCATTTAGTTGGTTATTGAATTTGGATATTATGATTGTTTGTTCTATCATACTCTAGATTATAAGCTGTTTTATTGGAAAAAAAAAAGATAACCCAAATTGTCTGGGCTAAGAAATGCTTTGGAACTCGACATCAAGATATCGACGGAGGATTGATTGAAAAATTTGCATAATTATGAGTGCAACTGGTGAGGATAAATGTTTCTTTCTCTGAGTTGGGTGAAGATTGCATTGGAGAACTTAAGGCTGAATTGAAAAAGATGACACCTTTGAATGAAAGAGCTGTACTTACATTCAGGGTAAAGCATTGCTGGAAGAATGAAAGTTTTGGTTTTAGAAGACACAAAGCATTGATGACATGAGAAGGGACAAATTATCTTATCATCATTTGCAATTTTTCAGTTCTATATCTTATATGCTCTTCTTACTCCAGGATTTGTTTCTTGTTTCCATGAAGAGATACATGCATGGATGTATTATGAAATCTGAACGATGCAATTTTAGTCTTGTTGTCTTTGATGTATTATGAAATATATATATACTTCTTAGGTCTAAATATGAGAAAGTTGAACTTCTTTAGTTTATCTATATCCATTTCATATGAGTCAGGAACAACATAACACCTAAACAGCAGGTATGCAACTATTGAAATTGGTCCAATAATTCCAGAAAATCTATACTTAGTTGGAAGAATTTCCAAAGCAGTGATGGAAACCTAACTGCTTACAACAATGTTGAAGACTGAAGTTTAATATTACAATTTAGGTGTTATGCATGAAAATATATTAAGGTTGGATAATTTAAAATTTAATATTACAATTCATGGAATTCAGACATTTTATATGTATAAATACTTGAGGAATTTACTAACCTATATTCTTATTTTAAAGGTCTAGATGCTATACATTTAAATATATAAAGGTCTAAAAAATTTGCAACGTAAAGTTTCGAACTTCAAATATAACATGTGTAAATACTTAAAGATTAGAAAAATATGCACAATTTCATTTGAAAGTTAAATATAACACATATAAATGCATCATGATTAGGCAACGACAAGCCTTCATTTCAAATTTAAGTATAACGCATTTAAATACTTGAGGATTAAAAAAGTATGCGCATATTTTCAGTTTAGAAGATACATAAGCAAATACGCCAGAATTTAATGAATCTAGCATGTATTTTTCAGATATCAAGCATTGCATGTGTAAATATATTGAATGGTATGCAAGTATATCTTGTTTTCTTTGTTATGTCTTGAATTAAGAATAAGATTGATTTATAGGATTTTAGAGAATTTGAAACACGTGAAGAGGGTAATACCTTTGCACGGTGGATGTGTTGTGGAGACGAGGACCCAGAGAATGGGAGTGACATGAGCGTAACGACGCGAAAGATTGGAGTGACATGAAGACAGTGATTCGAAAGAATGATAATCCTCACTGGGGAGAATCACACAAGTGGGGTGAGTGTATGAACGAACACTTGAAATGCATCTAAGGCAAGTGATAATGACTATGCAAGATATCATGCAAGACATATAACAAGGGACATCTCGTGCTCAGTCGCCTAGAGTATAGGACACCACTGCGGAGAATCACAAATAGCCCCAATAACGGCCAAACACATGCAAATGACAAGCACATACATGTTCTAGTGCACCACGCAAGCATGCAATTAGCACTAATGCACATGCAGAACATGCACCATGCAAGTGATCGGTTGACTAGGCTGGGGAGGTCGGTTAGACCTAAGTGATCGGATGACAAAGCCGGGGCGGCCGGTTGAGGCATAAACTAATGTTGACAGGGTTGGGTGGTCGGTCGAGGCGAAAGAGATGACGTCCAGGCTGGGGCAGCCGGTCGAAACAACGTGCAAGTGCAAGATGCTTCAAGTAAGGCACACATGTCACAATTCAAAGCAGATGATCATGCTCAATAACGAGCCATACTCTTGCTAACGATCACACATAAATCAACTAGGGTTTAGCACTTGGATGCGCAGCTTAGCCGCCTCTTGTTTTGGCGAGGTGTGTGGGGTGTTTCACCTTCGTGCCTCTAGAATAGAAACTCTCCATGATGTTATAAAATAGGCTAGGTACAAAACTTTTTCGATTTCACAAGCCCTCGTGATTATACAAATTGAGCTAGCTATAAAGCTTTTCTCACTTTGTGAAATCCAAACGTCTCAACCACTTCAAGGAAGGTTGGGAAAAACCAAAGCAAGGGGAGATCAGGACTCCAACTCGCTAGGATTTAGGTCTAGGGTTCACAGAGGGAAAATACTTGACTCCGTGTAAGATTTGGCCACGCATGGGAATCCTAACCTAAGGCTTCCTTTAAAAAATCAACGATCAATCCAAGGGAGTGTGATCACGCCGACTAACATCAGCTGACACCCTCACACCGAGAGGGCGACCAGACCCAACACACCTACTCTAAGCTAACCTAAGGCCAAATAGGAAAGAAAATGCAAGAGTTTTAGAGGTTAAACCGTCGTGTTGGTTACATACATCCTTGCCACTTGCTCCAAGTTATCGACGTCCTCTCCACTACCTCGCCGACGACTAGTGCTCCGGTGAGAGGGGCGGAAGGCAAAGAAAGAGGTGAGTTTCAGTGTTCTATGAACATCGTGACCTTACCGGCGAACAGTGCTCCGGTGAGAGGAGCGGAAGGTAGAGAAAGAGGAGAGCTTCAATGGTGTCTGTAGGTCGTGACCTTGTTACCTTCCCTCTTCTGCCACTGTGGTTTCGAGTAGGAGCAACACAGTAGGACAAGAAAAATGGGAGTTTCAGATCTCTCTGTATGCAACAAAACAAGCGGAGGTTGGATGCCATGAGGATAAGTAACTGTTTTGGAAAAGTGGCGTTGGGCCCTGGGTGAGGAATCCTCTTAGCCCCCTATCTGATGTCTACTCTAATGTTATTATTATAGTTTTTATTTTAATTTTTATTGTGATATCATCTTCCTTGAGTTCGAATCAACCCTAGAATCAAGCATCACCTTGCTTTACCTCTTTATTGATTTTTGTTTGTTTATTTGTTTTCTAGCCCTCTCTAAAGACTGTATGATAAAACTTTCCTATTATATAAATGAGAGTTGAACCCGAGATCTTGGTAACAAATTCCAAAGCTTTTTACTAACTAGATTATTTGATGTCTAACATTTAAATTTAATTTTTTACATATATATGCATCTTATTTATGCATGCAAACGTATGTTTTATATTTTAAATATTTAAATAATGATATTTCTAATGTGAATTGAAAAATTCGGCTGATTTAAATGTAAAAAAAAAAGGTGTTTAGACACAAATATATAGAAAAAAGCAAAATTTATCTGAAGCAAGCAAATAAATAAATAGAAAAAATCAAAGCATTTATTCATCGTCTTCATCATCTGATTCAAGGTTCTGCAACGGACCCTTCACGCTGGAATCGTTTGAGCCAAAGAGCTCCCTTGCTGCCTTCTCAAGAAACTCCTGCGCAGCAGCACGCGCAGACTGCTGCTCAAAAGATTGGTATTTCGTTTTCTTCTTCGCTCTGTTTGTCATGAAAGGAGTCCGGTCACCCTTGCCTGTACTAATATTATGGAGACTCTTCCTCTGGTCTGAAAATATTTAATGAAACTATGAATTTCACAGCAATATCATATATACATTAAAGATCTGGATGATTTACATACATACAATGCAATTCTTATGTATTTACATATTTAACACCTTATCTGTGCATGAAAATGTGTATTTCAGCTTTAAAATGTTAAAATAGTGAAATTTTAGATACAACATGAAAAGATTCAGGTGGTATGGATATAAAAAGCAAAATTTAGATGTTATAAATTTAAATACATAGAATTCGGTTGGTATGTATATAAATGCCCCTAAAGATTTTAGTGTTTTGTATGCAAATATGAAATTTTAGATGTTAGATATATAAATACAGAAAAATTGTGCGATATGGATGTAAATGTCTTTTTATTTTTGATGAAAGCAATCCCAGACCTGGTGCCAAATCAGGTAAAGAATGCTCGATGAATCTGGTAGCTGCTTGAGGATTTAGCTTCAGTGATGGCCTCAATGGGGCTGGGTAAGAAAAATGAAGAAGAGAATAACAGCTACAAAATTCAGATAAAATAAAAAATTAAAATAGAAATCACCCGAAAAGAAGAATGAAATGTAAGAACATGTCACAATGAAAACCTTTGTTCCAGTCGTTATACTTGCTCAACTTATCTTCATGTAAACTCAACCTCTCCTGCCACAAATGATATGGTCAATCTTCCACACCACAACAAAAGAAATATTTGTTTTGTTTTAGTTGATTAATATCTGCCAAGTAATATCAGGTTATTAGCAGATATCAGAGATTTGGTTCAATGACATGCGAAGGTAAGAGATTAATCAAATCCAGTAATGATATCCTCCAAATCTACAGATTTGACCAACATCTAAATGTTTGGATACTAACAACAAAACAAAATAATTGTACATTTATTTTACGGGAAGTCATCGAATTCAATTTATTTGCATTTTGTGTAATCATGGTGTGGACGATATAATAGACGTTGATGTAGCATATGAAGACAGGGTCACTAGTCCGTTGCAAGCACGCGCAATCCTGAACTTTGACCCAAAACACAGTTAATAGTTGTACAGCATGAAGGATTATCTTAGAAGGGCTATACGAGATATTTAAGCACTTTTCATAAGCCACAACTCTTGCTTACTCCTCTCCAAGCTGCAAATTTTGTTGCATCTCTTAGGCATCAACATTGCTTCAACCGAAGAGTTGATACTCTAGCTCTTTTAGATTGTAATCGCTATCTCCCTATAAAAAATATGGTAGATACATCTTCTCTCCCTTGTGAACCATTAAAACAATAGGCTCAGCCTACGAGTGCTTTCTTAGTTCAAATCATATAAGCTTAGCAACAGCCAAAGTTCAAAATGCTGGTCCTAGACTTTTATAAATAAAAGCACAATTTGGCAGACCATTTCAGTAACAAAAAGTTGAATATTTCCCTCCTCACAATTAACAATGCATTGAAGTGTCAATTTCTCATCATTACCTTAAAGAAAGCGCAATGTCCTTTGACTTGGTCAAAAGCCAACATCGTAATCAACGTATAACTTCATAGCAAAGGAGACCTTCAAAACATGATTTCCTTGGTAAAATCCAACTTTATAATTGAAGCTCCAATTTAATTCAAAAAATATTTAGAACAAAAGTATGATTTCTAACTTCTTAATAAAGCTAAGACTTCGAGATGGAGTACCAACTTTGAGTGGCTGATTTCTTCCTATGGTTGACTACATCGTGAAGCTCAACTTCACAAGTACAAGGCAAGCTACATAAAAAAATGAGAAGTAAAATCTGAACTTAGCTCATAATCACAAGCAATTTATAAAACTCTAAAACAAAAGAAAAAGTAAAAAAAAAAAGAAAAAAAAAAACTTTCCGAAGGACGACCTGCAGAACAAAAAGAGTTCTTGAACTCATCATACAAATGTATCAAAGCTCTACTTAATACAGATGAATTATAGGTCAATTGCAACTTCACAAGGAAGATCACCACCTTGGATTAGTTGGTGCATCATGGAATTAGCGTCCCACACTGCAGGAAATTAAATCATTTTTTAATTTTTGAAAACTTACTCGTTGCGCCAACTTTTCCTCCCAGCTCATCTAACACTCAACTAAATTTTTAGGAGAATCTCTAAGGCAACTGAGCATGGCCACAAGCATGCCAACTCACCTTGGCATCCATTACACTGAAGTGCTCTTTGTCAGCATGGTTGGAGACTTCAAATCTAGCAGTATTATATGCAGAAGACTTCATTTCTTAAGCCAATCTTGCCTTCTCAACCTCAATTCCAACTTTCATAATTCTTTTCACCTCCTTCATAGGTTTGATCTATAAAGCAGTTTTTAGAATCTGCCCTTACTGATCATCAATCATGGCCCGCATCAAGTGACTTCATTGTGAAGATATTCACATTAGAATCTCGTATCTAATTCATAGAAGGCTAGGATGTGTGGTAAGACGCAACATGTTCATCAATTTTGGGATTCAGCTCTTGCTAAGCATTGGCATCAACACTAGCCTTTTTTAGAATCATCATTCCTTCACTTGTCGAACGATTTCAAGGAACTCACTCCTGCCTTTTGATCCACGTATTTGAAGAGCATGAAATCAACTCAAAAATCAAAGAACTTGTCTATCTCCACTTCAAAAGAGAATTTTGGAGTGTTAAACTCTCCACAATATCTTACTTGGAGGAGTTGCATCTCTAACCTGTCACTAGAACACCAACTCCCTCAATAACAATCTCCTTACCACTGGAGGTTTTCATAGCAACAACTTCAGTAGTAACAAAGGTTCCATCATAAGCACTCTTTTCCATTTAAGAACTAGTTCCCCGTGATATTTTTTATCATGTTTGATATTCGCATTCTTCAATGGAAACATCTTTGTTGGTATGAACCTCTCAGCGGAAAGAAAACCCATTACTTGGTAATATCTAGGGGTGTAAACGAACCGAACACGAACGAACAAAGTTGTGTTCGTGTTCGGTTCGTTTGAAATTTAGTTTGTTTGAAATAAACTCGTGTTCGAAATTGTTCATGAAGCCATTGTTCGTGTTCGTTTCTTAACGAACGAGCCAAACACAAGTCGAACACGAGCTATTCGAGAACGACGAGCCAGTTTGACATCCTAATATTATTATATATAAATAATATATTATATTAATTATATAACTTATATTATATAAATATATAATATCTATAGTATATTACTAATATACTATATTAATATATTATTATTATTAATTTATTATATATTATAATTTATAAAATTTAATTTTTTAAAATATCATAAATTTTTTATATAAATTATTTTAAATTATTTTATATTTCGAACAATAACAGTTCGAACACAAACGAACGCATCACTGTTCGTGTTTGGTTCATTTAACTAACCAAACGAAAAAAATTTGTTCATGTTTGTCTCGTTTACTTATCGAACGAATCGAACAAGAACTCATTGACGAACCAAACACGAACTGTTCGCGAACAACGAACTTTTTTGATAGCCCTTGTAATATCCTTGTAATTTCACCTATTCATTAGCAACATGAAAAATTTCATAAAGCAATCAACTTCGTTATCTTTGGAAAGTAGGAAGTTTAATGCAGATACAAAACAAGAAAATGATGACCGACACCCAATCAAAAATATTTTAAAGGTAAACCACGAACCTCATATTTATATATATTCATGTTCATGCATCAACGACATGTTGAACATCAACACGTTCATAGAGCTAACACTTCAGATGTAATCCAAATCACTTAAGTCTAATTGGATTTTTTCAAAATTTCTATTCTCGTCCTTCTCAACATCTTAGAAGGGACAAGATAATAGAAGAACTAATGAACATTCATATTCATATTCATCACAGCCAGGTTAATTTAGTTATTACTGAAGAATAGGAAGTTCAGAAGAGACTTGGTATGATAACAGAAAGATATATGACTCAATCAATATATTAACAGAGAAATGAAATGTTATCTATCTATATGAGATACAAAATATATTTATATATAAACATAGTAGAATATTCTGGAAAAAAACTCCATTTAGTTAGTTAGCAACTAACTGCTCTGATAGCCAGATTGTTTTAATTCTGTTATTTGAAGGTGGAGGCTATCTTTATTGGTTTGGGTACTTGAAGGCTAGCTGCTGCTACTACCCCTGCAAGCTGATAGATCTCGGATCACATATGAGCTTGGTGCTAAGCCGAGTGAATCTGGTTTCAGTGAGAATATTTGCCAGTAATCTTGATAGTTGATGTAATGGATGTGAATTGTTTAGAATTGATGTTATCTCTTATCAATTGATAATCAATCTCAATATGCTTTGTCCTGACGTGGAAGATAAGATTATCAGCCACTGTTTTCAGTGAGAAATTTTTTAGGACATAATGTATTTACATCAAGGAAACCAGAAAATTCATTCACCGTGAAAATCTTGAGAATTTGGGTTTGACAAATAGGATTGTTGTTTGTGATTAGTTGATATTGGGCAAGTTATTTGATATGAGAAAAAAAATTGAGGGTGATAGGATAGTTATTTTAGGTACAGGTGGAGTGGAAGAAGGAGATCTATAGGTCAACGAATCTTCCATTGGAATACTAATGTGAGTAGAATGAAATGAGGCAGTAAAGGCATTACCGAGAAAATAGAATGCAATATCTTGGAACCTGGTCTGATACCATGAAGAATAGGAAGCTCAGAAAAACAGAGCTATGATAGCGGAAAGATAAATGATTCAATCTAATGTATCAACAAAGAAACAAAATATTATCCATCTATACAGCAGTACAAATTATAGGTATATATAGACAGAGTAGAATATTCTGGAAAAGGAATCTAGTTAGTTAGCAGCGAACTCTGACAATCAGGTTGTTTCAATGCTATTATTTGAAGGTTGAGGCCCTCTTTATAAATTTGTGTACTTGAAGGCTAGTTGTTGCTAATAATAAGAGCTTGAACTGGTTCACCAAGTTATAATTTAAAATTGTCTTTCTGGAAAAGGAATCTAGTTAGTTAGCAGCTAACAACTCTGACAGTCATGGTGTTTTAATTCTGTTATTTGAGGGTGGAAGCCCTCTTTATTGGTTTGGGTACTTGAAAAGTTGTTGCTGCGATTAATTATGAGAGTTTGAACTGGTTTTAACAAATTGATGATTTAAAATTGGCTAGAACCTCCTACAACTAGAAGTTTGTGTTACCTAAAGCCTCAAGTTTNGGTTCGTTTAACTAACCGAACGAAAAAAAATTTGTTCATGTTCGTCTCGTTTACTTATCGAACGAATCGAACGCGAACTCATTGACGAACCGAACACGAATTGTTCGCGAACAATGAGCTTTTTTGACAGCTCTAGTAATATCCTTGTAATTTCACCTATTCATTAGCAACATGAAAAATTTCATAAAGCAATCAACTTCGTTATCTTTGGAAAGTAGGAAGTTTAATGTAGATACAGAACAAGAAAATGATGACTGACGCCCAATCAAAAATATTTTAAAGGTAAACCACGAACCTCATATTTATAGATATTCATGTTCATGCGTCAACGACATGTTGAACATCTACACATTCATAGAGCTAACACTTCAGATGTAATCCAAATCGCTTAGGTCTAATTGGATTTTTTCAAAATTTCTATTCTCGTCCTTCTCAACCTCTTAGAAGGGACAAGATAATAGAAGGCCTAATGAATATTCATATTCATATTCATCACAGCCAGGTTAATTTAGTTATTACTGAAGAATAGGAAGTTCAGAAGAGACTTGGTATGATAACAGAAAGATATATGACTCAATCAATATATTAACAGAGAAATGAAATGTTATCTATCTATATGAGATACAAAATATATGTATATATAGACATAGTAGAATATTCTGGAAAAAAACTCCATATAGTTAGTTAGCAACTAACTGCTATAATAGCCAGATTGTTTTAATTCTGTTATTTGAAGGTGAAGGCTATCTTTATTGGTTTGGGTACTTGAAGGCTAGCTGCTGCTACTACCCCCTGCAAGCTGATAGATCTCGGATCACATATGAGCTTGGTGAGAAGCTGAGTGAATCTGGTTTCGGTAAGAATATTTGCCGGTTGATCTTGATAGTTGATGTAATGGATGTGAATTTGTTTAGAATTGATGTTATCTCTTATCAATTGATAATCAATCTCAATATGCTTTGTCTTGACGTGGAAGATAGGATTATCAGCCACTGTTTTCAGAAATTTTTTAGGACAAGATGTATTTACATCAAGGAAGCCAGCAAATTCATTCACCGAGAAAATTTTGAGAACTTGGGTTCGACAAATAGGATTGTTGTCTGTGACTAGTTGATTTTGGGCAAGTTGTTTGATATGAGAAAAAAATTTGAGGGTGATAGGATAGTTATGTTAGGTACAGGTGGAGTGGAAGAAGGAGATCTATAGGTCAACGAATCTTCCATTGGAATACTAATGTGAGTAGAATGAAATGAGGCAGTAAAGGCATTACCGAGAAAATAGAATGCAATATCTTGGAACCTGGTCTGATACCATGAAGAATAGGAAGCTCAGAAAAAGAGAGCTATGATAGCAGAAAGATAAATGATTCAATCTAATGTATCAACAGAGAAACAAAATATTATCCATCTATACAGCAGTACAAATTATAGGTATATATAGACAGAATAGAATATTCTGGAAAAAGAATCTAGTTAGTTAGCAGCGAACTCAGACAATCAGGTTGTTTCAATGCTATTATTTGAAGGTTGAGGCCCTCTTTATAAATTTGTGTAATTGAAGGCTAGTTGTTGCTAATAATAAGAACTTGAACTGGTTCACCAAGTTATGATTTAAAATTGTCTTTCTGGAAAAGGAATCTAGTTAGTTAGCAGCTAACAACTCTGACAGTCATGGTGTTTTAATTCTGTTATTTGAGGGTGGAAGCCCTCTTTATTGGTTTGGGTACTAGAAAAGTTGTTGCTGCTATTAATTGTGAGAGCTTGAATGGGTTTAACAAATTGATGATTTAAAATTGGCTAGAACCTCCTCCAACTAGAAGTTTGTCACCTAAAGCCTCAAGTTGCCCATGATTGATTCCCATGAAGCCACCCAAGAATTAGCCCTTACCGAACCTTAATATTAGCTGTTGAATTCACTCGAATGGCTAACAAAATTGTTTATTTCACTAAGGTTATTCGCCTAAATAATTTGACTATGTACCAAGAGTAATTGTCAGCTTACTAGAGATTCTCACTAGAAGTTACTCGCCCTGAATAAAAAAAAAAAACTCATCCTAAATCCCGGGAAAAAAATTGACTAGTAATCATAATCTATAACTCACGCCCCAGAAAACAATCAAATGGCAGCCAAACCCATTCAATACATGTAGCCACATCAAGTTCAATTTATATACTTTTTGTGTAATCACATTATGTAGCCAATTTTATAATATCGCCACTCATCCTTGCCTATAAATAGGTCATTAAATTAGTACAAACACATGAAATCTTGAACTATGAGCCAAAACTCTAACACAAAAGTTTCTCACATAATCTCTAGGGTTTCCCTTGGAATNGATTCTCACTAGAAGTTACTCGCCCTGAATAAAAAAACTCATCCTAAATCCCGGGAAAAAAATTGACTAGTATACATAATCTATAACTCACGCCCCAGAAAACAATCAAATGCCAGCCAAACCCATTCAATACAGCTGTAGCCAAACCAAATTCAATTTATACACTTTTTGTGTAATCACATTATGTAGCCAATTTTATAATATTGCCACTCATCCTTGCCTATAAATAGGTCATTAAATTAGTACAAACACATGAAATCTTGAACTATGAGCCGAAACTCTAACACAAAAGTTTCTCACATAATCTCTCTAGGGTTTCCCTTGGGATCTCTTTTTCCCCTGAATTCTCTTTGTAACCTGCTTCAACTCCCAATACCCTATTAAATGAGTTCGGTCAGGTCTTTTGTGAATCAATTTAGTAAGAAAATCATTAAGATTCTCTCTCTCTCTCTCTCTCTCTCTTCCATTTCTTCAACTCTTTGAGCTCAGTTCATATCTCTAATTGGGTGTTAGCATCTTTATATGGACAAAATTAGATCTGACAATAAAAAGAAATAAAAAAATGATAGTTACAACTAGCCTTTCTAGATAACATTACATTTCCAGATAAGATTCAGAAAATTCAGATTTGATAAATCGTATTCAAGCAGCATTCAATGAGAAAGCTTTCTCATTGTGTTGCTTTTCAAACCATAGCTACTGTTGCAACNTCTCTCTCTCTCTCTCTCTCTCTCTCTCTCTCTCTCTCTCTCTCTCTTCCATTCCTTCAACTCTTTGAGCTTAGTCCATATCTCTAATAGGGTGTTAGCATCTTTATATGGACAAAATTAGATCTGACAATAAAAAGAAATAAAAAAGATGATAGTTACAACTAGCCTTTCTAGATAACATTACATGCATGTTTGATTCCAGATAAGATTCAGAAAATTCAGATTTGATAAATCGTATTTAAGCGGCATTCAATGAGAAAGCTTTCTCATTGTGTTGCTTTTCAAACCGTAGCTACTGTTGCAAATACTGCTTTCTTGTTGTTTTTTAGATGTTTTTATGACCGGAAGCTACTTTTATAGCCAGATCTTTTAATGTGTGGTTGTTGTAAGGAAGCTGCCATCTTATTTTTCCAAAAATTAAATATTTGCATTACGTACCATGCCTTCAAAAAAAAGTTTCTTTTCTCAGAAAAGCTTCACAATCACCTTTAAAAAAACACTACAAACATCCCAAATGGACTCTAAAGCTTAAGATGTCTAATTCGTAACTCCAACCAATTATTTAGTTGCTTAATTAAACGTGAGGGGGCAATTGTAAATCTCATATAAATTCCAACGGTAAACCTGATAAATCCCAACTTATTGTAATTCGACAAATACAGAGATTGAGAGAAGAATTATTTTAGAAGCTCCATGTATGTTAATTGGCAGAAAGGATAGTTATCTTAATAAATTTACATCACATTGAATCAAATAGCCCCCAAAAATCAAAGCAAAAGTCATACAAAAGAGGGAAGCAAAACTCACAAGCTCAGTTCTGATAGGGTGTTCATCCGAGCAAATTCCACTACAGCTCAATCTAGCTGACCAAAACAAGCACAAATCAATGTTAGTGGTGAAAAGTAGATGAATTGATAAACAACAAAGAAAGNTGTCAACCCGAACAGCAAAACAAGCACAAATCAATGTTAGTGGTGAAAAGTAGATGAATTGATAAACAACAAAGAAAAAGAAAAGCTTTTTCGCATTTATATTGCCTGAAAAGAGAGCCGAAGCCGAAATTGCCATAACAAGGAAAGCTCGCGCTCGCTGGAGAGGCGTCAGCTCCGCGAGCACGTCAGGCTCAGCCAAGAGCAGAAAGCGCTCGAGATTCCCCTTCAACTCATCGACGCAGCCAAGGGTTTCTCTGAGAGAATCAAGAACTTTAACTGGAAGCACTCCGTCTCCGATTTCCGATCTCTGGCCACCCATACCACTAACTAGGCTTCGAAACACAAAAAGAAGCTTGATGATTTTCGGTTCTTTCCGACTTCTAGCCGAAATTCGGGAAAATATTTGGCTTTAAAGGAAATTCATATCCCTGTAATGTAATTCTCTTATAATTTCTATATAATTTATTTATACTCATGAAATTACAAAGCTTGGAACTCATTTATAGGTTATAGTTAGTTTATAAAGAGATTACAGTGGGGTTGCAGCGGGGTATAACCTCGATATAACTCCACTGTACCTCCTGAATAACCCCTGGACGTACGCAGCGCGGCATCTTACGTACACAAATATTTTTCCGAAATTAGGGTTTTAGATATCATAGAATGGCACAACCAAGCTGCCCAAATAGAAGAGACAATATTGAATGTAGAGTGTTCAAATATAATGTATATACAAATTTAAAAGTAATGAGAATGCCTAACAAGAATTGTTTAGAATTAAGATTTGCTTGTGGTATTAACCAAGATGATTGAGAATAAGCAGGGTGTTAAACCGATCAACTCGGATGTCAATCTCCGCTTCTCCCTCTTGTAATTGTGTTATAGACTTAAACTAATGGGTATGTTTCAAACACAATTTTGTTAATATACTTAATTTGAAAGAGTATGCACTAAATAACTTTTATGAACTATACATTAAGAAGTGTTGGTTTTTTATTTGAAGTGGCTCATTGCATGAAATATTTAATTTTTTCATGGAGTAAGCAATTTTGTTCTGATTATAATACATTTCTAGAATTTATGCTGACAAAATGACCGAATAAAAACATATTTTAACACACTTAATTAGTTAGAATGCGTNAGATCAATGCATTCAGATATCTTGTTGAGAAAGTATGAGGATTACAATATGTGAGATTCTTAAAAAGATATGTATTTAATTAAATCTAGAAGGAGAAAAGTGCAAGAATTACAAATGTGGGTAAAAATATTTTAATATAAATATTTAAGGCAAGACAAGTTGAAAATAATATGTTTGCATAGGTTGTCTGATTTGATAAGTCAAATAAACTAATTTTTTTTAGAGTGATGGCATGACAATGGTTGACTATGACTACTTTAAGAATTTCATAGTTTTTTATATAAGTTATCAAATTAATGAGTATGATTTAGTTTGTGTTCTTTTTGTTAAAGTTAATTATCATGGGCAAAATATTTTATTTGGAGTGGTTTTTTATCTGAAGAAATAATTAAGTTATTCACTTAGTTATTTACAACATTTATTTGCACATTGAATAACAAGCAATTTTCAACAATATTCACCGATAAAGATCAAGCAATGAAAAAAACTATGGAATTTGTATTATCTCACACTCGACATAGATTATTTCAATGACATAGCTCTAACAAGGCTCATTTGAAAGTGTGTTGCTTCAATAATAATGATAGTACAAAGCTTATTTAATAAATGTATGAGACTTGGGCATTGGGCAGGTGGATCGACGGGCTTGCCATGAGCCTGCTTAGAATGGGTGGGCTTGGTTATGAAATAATATAAATTTAGTGAGCTTGGTCCGGATTGAGATCGCTTTGAATTCTGACANATGACAATGGTTGACTATGACTACTTTAAGAATTTCATAGTTTTTTATATAAGTTATCAAATTAATGAGTATGATTTAGTTTGTGTTCTTTTTGTTAAAGTTAATTATCATGGGCAAAATATTTTATTTGGAGTGGTTTTTTATCTGAAGAAATAATTAAGTTATTCACTTAGTTATTTACAACATTTATTTGCACATTGAATAACAAGCAATCTTCAACAATATTCACCGATAAAGATCAAGCAATGAAAAAAACTATGGAATTTGTATTATCTCACACTCGACATAGATTATTTCAATGACATAGCTCTAACAAGGCTCATTTGAAAGTGTGTTGCTTCAATAATAATGATAGTACAAAGCTTATTTAATAAATGTATGAGACTTGGGCATTGGGCAGGTGGATCGACGGGCTTGCCATGAGCCTGCTTAGAATGGGTGGGCTTGGTTATGAAATAATATAAATTTAGTGAGCTTGGTCCGGATTGAGATCGCTTTGAATTCTGACACACTAATGACCAAGTCTTTTAGGTATAATTCGTGATTGCAAACTTTCAAGGCAATTAATTCTTTTTTTCTTAAGTCACTTTTTAATACAGTGGCAGTAATTTGAAAAATACATGCAACATATTAAAACACATAGTTTTCTTCAAAAAGTAGTCTTACCTTAATCCTCCTGTGATATTAGGGTTTAAATTAATAAGTTTAAAGTTTTTGGGTCTTCTTTGAAAAGCGTACGTGCTTATGTATTTACACACATCATGGGAGTTCTCCATCTTTTCCAATCAACATAAAGTAGAAACAATTACATATATACATTGATATATACAAAACTAGCACCTACTTGCATCTATTTTTCAATTTCTCGTCAAATTATCCAAATCATAGTATGTAACATATAAAAAATCACTTTTCTTCTAAGGCTCGTTGGCTGCCCGTGGGCCTGCCCTATCCATTTAGGCCTCGTTTGAGGGAGCTTCGCCGTTTAGCGAAGCTCCTTTAAACATGACATTGGTGGATGAAGCTCTACATTCACGTTTTAAAACGACAGAAAAGTGTCGTTTTTACAGAGCTGCATCGGCGGATGCTCGAGAAATAATCAATCACCGAACGATACCTCGCATAATATCATCTTCGTGTTCAATGCAAAGGTAGTGGAGACACCAATCTAAACGAAGTCTTAGTGGGTGGGCATGGCTATGAAATTGTAAATAAAGGTCTGGAGATGGGGAGAAAAAGAAAAAAACCTAATCTCGAGAGAACAAAGGAATGTTGAGTGACGGGGAGAAAATAATGAACACTAAATCCTAAAATCATAATACAAATTTGAAACACTAACTGTAAATTTTGAAATGCCATACATCTCATACTTTATAATTTAAATTTTTAATGCTATTTTTCGAATGGAACATGCCAGATTTTGTTATTAACTTTGAAATTATTTATAAAATATATTTGAACATGTATCAGTTTGAGATTCACATCTTTAGATCCAATTTACGTCACATGAGAGAGCTCTATCCCACTGTAATTGGACCATTAAAAAAAATGAAAAAGGTGTATTTCTAGTACGAGCTCGATAATATGGTGCACAATTTAAAATATGTCTCTTTGTTCAAAATTTGGCGCACTGTTTCATTCTCTATCAAAGAGCTAGGGTTTGTTTTTGGCTGGAAGGTTTTCTCGCAGTTCTATGGCTATGGTTAAGACGATAATCCTATGTTATTTGTGAACAACACGTCAAGTGATAAATATAAAGGATGAAATATGAAAATAATGACAACAAGTTTGAAATTGAGGTGATTTTAGTTGTGTTTCAAATATTGACATTAATTTATGCTTGATTTCCTTTATAACCTAAATCAATGGTATTATATTTGTTTTCTGGTATTTTATGATGATTTTGTGGTGTTATTGTAGAATTATTCTGATTGTGATATTGTTTTGGTGGTATTTTCTATTATTGTTATTTTTTTTGTATTGTGGTAATTTTGAGGTGATATTGTGATCTTATTTTGGTAGTATTGTGGTAGCATTGTCCTATTATTTGGATGATATTGTGACAGTTTTTTGTGTTATTAGAGTGATATTGTGGTTGTATTGATGTTGTGTTTTGTTCATATTGTGGTGATTTTGTAATGAGATTGTGGAGTTATTATGATGATTTTGTGATAGTATTAAGGTGACTTTGTTATTTTGATAGTATTGAAATAGTCAGTGGTGTTATTGGAGTGATATTGTGGTTGTATTGAGGTGAGATTGAGGTTTTATTTTTGTTCATATTATGGTTGTTTTGTGGTATTTTTGTGGTGGGATTATAGTGTTATTGGAGTGATATTGTGATTGTATTGTGGCGATGTTGTGGTTGTATTGCAGCGTTATTGTGGTGTTATTATGGTGATATTAAGGTGGGATTATGGTGGTATTGTGTTTGTATTATTGTGTTGATTTTGTGGTGTTTAGACGATAATATTGTGGAGGCATTGTGATGATTTTTTGGTTGTATTAAGGTGTTTTTTGGTTTATTGTCATATATTTTTGTTGGTATTGTGGTTGGTAGTTTTACGGTGTTATTATTGCGTTATTGTGGTGCTATTGTGGTATTTTTGTGGTATCATTATGATATAACTGTGGAGTTATTGTAGTATTATTGTGATGCTAAGTTGTCTTTCTCTTTATATAGTTACATAAAATGAGACAAATGTTATCATAGAGGAAGTGCAAAAGCATCAACGGGTTGTCTTTCTACGAACATTGTCTTAAATAATTACCTAATGTAGTGGTGATACATATAGGAACAACTTGTACAATGTTGGTGATTTAATCTTCTTTTTATCTATTAAAAGTGCAAAAGTATCGACATGTTTGTTTGCAAACCAGTTGTTTGTCAGAATATCATCAATTCTAGAATGGCTAATTACTACGTTTCCATCATGAATCATAACATCATCCCTACAACATCAACACATAGCTTACATTAAAATTAAACGTAAGAGTATTTTTGAAATAATTGAAAAATGTGAACATATAGTGACTAATCACGGTGTCTCCTACATCACTGATCAATTAGTTGTTGCATTTTAAATGGGATATCTATTATCCCAGAAAAATCCACAACTATCTCAATCAGACGAGGCTACATAACCAAAAAATAATCATCTTTAATGTCAACTTAAATGTTATGATACACATTTCCAATAGTTATTTTTTCATAAAATACATTTGCCACATAATCATCTACATAAACAATAACTTTTCTGTTTTCTTGGACATCTCCCTCATCATCAGTGATTGTAATGCGCTCAGACTTCTGGAATTCCACAAAATCTTTTATTCCATGATGCTCTAATGCTCAATATCTGCAAGAAACCTCTCATCCCTAAATGTTGGAGTATCATCGTCAGTTAACATTTGAACATCCGGTTGAACATCTGCGGATTTGGTTTTCTCCTCTTCAACTCAAATGCAACGTAAGGGAAACTCAATTTTCTTTTCCACCTGCTTTGTCGGGCCTTAGCCCTTCGAATTATACTGCCAATGTAGGATTGATATGTTTCTTACTTTGTTTTGTTTACCTCCAATATCATTATTATATTTTCTAATTTACTAACTTCACTATGAAGCTCTATTACTTTATTATGTAAATCAGATACTCTGTTGTTATTTAATTCTTAAAATTCAGAAAAACTTTTCTCTTGAGCTCTTAATAATTAAATAATTTATTCAAAACCTATATTGACAATTGTACACTTTGGTTGTGGGGTGTTGTCATGTGCAATGAAAGGGTTTGCACCAAATGAAATTCGTGATTGTGCTGTGGAATTAGTTTCATGTTTGATGGAACGGGGTGTTTTAATTGGACTGGGTTGCTCATTAATTGAAGGAGTGAGCATGATACGTTCTTCGTCTTTCAAATCTAAAAAATAATGATAAACCTAAAATAATCCATAATTACAATCAGACATGAACTAAATTATCCAAAAAGAAAAAAAAATATATCATATGAGAGAAATACACGCTCGGGGTTAAGCTCCTTAAGAGTTTGATGTATCGAGAATGAGCTCCAGCTCACATATGTTGGCCACCTCAATATGTGAGGCTTGGAGTCGGGTGCAGAAGAAGCACTTGAGATTTACACTTATAAAATCAGAGCTGTGTAAAAGTTAAATCATAACCTGCTTTGACTTAAAAAAAGGAATTTTACATGGTATAAACATCATACTAACCTTGAGCAGGAAAAACAAATCCATTAAAATACCCAATGAATGATTCCACCTTAATTTTGTGACGATGACATTCACTTGGTCAATAAGAACTCACAAACAATAGCAAGTCAATTAAATGAAAAAAAATGGTGTACATTCTAAGCAAAAGTGTAAAGCCCTTAAGGTACACCAAAGTTGCTCGAAATAAATAATAAATTTGTTAACAAAAACTTTATAAATAGTTCATCAAAGGGCATTGAATACTCTCCAGATGAAACCTTAACTACGTCATTTGTTATTTATATCGCAGATACACCACATGAGAGAGTTTTATCCCTATGGACTGGTTCTCCTCTTTTGGGCATGCTTATCAATAAGGCAATTGGTTGGAGTTTGTACTTAATTCCTTCTCACCCATCTTGACTAACATTTGTTCAACATCCCAACAATTTAGGATGTGCAGTGTTAAGACATTATCTTGCGGATATGGAGACAAATTGAAATTGAAATAAATTTAAGTCTTTCAGGGTGTTTATAGTTTCCTTAGATAGGGTATGTTTGACCAAATCAAGAATAGATCTTACCATAGATGGTCCACGCCTATAGTTGAACATCCTTGGATTCAAAAACCTACAAAAGAAAACAATACAAAATAGACAATTTGTTAACGCCAAATATGCCCATAATAACACCACTTCAGTATCTAAACATGAATGTAATAATAGAATAACATAAACACAAATTGCAGACTGATACCATAATAAAAACACAGAAAAACAATAAAATATGTTCATAATAACACCACTTCAATACCACAATATCACCACAGTACAACCAAATTAGCACCCTAATAACACCTAACTAAAACCAGGATAAATCATAGATATAACTATAATAACACAAACTCAACAAATAGACTGACACCACAAAGTCCATAATAACACCACTTCAATATCACAATATCACTACAACACAGACAAATTGTCACCTTAATAACACTAAATTGTAACCAATATACAACATAGCTATCAAAAGCATCGGTGAAAACGGCTCCGCGAAATCCTATCCTGTGGCAATAGAACAAAATGGAGATTGAAGAGGCGTTTTAGGTTGGCTGCTTCGGACCTGGTCTGTAACGAAAATACACATTTTTTCACTTTTTTTTTTTCCAACGAGTTTAGCCCTTTACAAATGGCCATATATCATGTCGAAGCAGCATATATTTTTTCCTACAGATCAGGCTAAACTTTTCGCTGATTCTATTAGTTAGTTGCCTGTTGCCACGCTAGAAATTCCCCGATTCAGTGCCAGACATTTGAAAATATCCTTATCAGAGAAATTGCGGGAGAAAAAGCCATGGTTATCTCTTCCTCTTCTCCCTCATCTGATGAAATAACAGGTAAAGCAGATGACAAAACCATTCAACTCTTCCTAGTTCGGCTATTTTCTATGGAATTCACCATGCAGTGATGTGAATGTGAATCACACACAATATCGTAGCCTCTTTCANCAGATGACAAAACCATTCAACTCTTCCTAGTTCGGCTATTTTCTATGGAATTCACCATGCAGTGATGTGAATCACACACAATATCGTAGCCTCTTTCGTTTTTTCAATGGGTTTGAGCATTATAGAGCTCAGCCCTTCGGGAATTTGTAGCTTTGGATCGAAGAGTTCTGAAAGCAAGGCGAAAGGTAAGGTTTTTGGTGATCTGGCTTCAGTTGGAGGGACAAAAGTTGGGAGTTCTAAAGTTTTTCCAGGTTTATTTTTCTTGAATCGTAAGAAAATTAGAAGAAACCTTGTGGATAGTACTCGAACCGATGGGATGATTGGTTGCAGTGTCGATTTGAAGGAGCTATGGAGAAATGANAGTTTTTCCAGGTTTATTTTTCTTGAATCGTAAGAAAATTAGAAGAAACCTTGTGGATAGTACTCGAACCGACGGGATGATTGGTTGCGGTGTCGATTTGAAGGAGCTATGGAGAAATGGNCGGCTCCGCGAAATCCTATCCTGTGGCAATAGAACAAAATGGAGATTGAAGAGGCGTTTTAGGTTGGCTGCTTCGGACCTGGTCTGTAACGAAAATACACATTTTTTCACTTTTTTTTTTTCCAACGAGTTTAGCCCTTTACAAATGGCCATATATCATGTCGAAGCAGCATATATTTTTTCCAACAGATCAGGCTAAACTTTTCGCTGATTCTATTAGTTAGTTGCCTGTTGCCACGCTAGAAATTCCCCGATTCAGTGCCAGACATTTGAAAATATCCTTATCAGAGAAATTGCGGGAGAAAAAGCCATGGTTATCTCTTCCTCTTCTCCCTCATCTGATGAAATAACAGGTAAAGTAGATGACAAAACCATTCAACTCTTCCTAGTTCGGCTATTTTCTATGGAATTCACCATGCAGTGATGTGAATGTGAATCACACACAATATCGTAGCCTCTTTCATTTTTTCAATGGGTTTGAGCATTATAGAGCTCAGCCCTTCGGGAATTTGTAGCTTTGGATCGAAGAGTTCTGAAAGCAAGGCGAAAGGTAAGGTTTTTGGTGATCTGGCTTCAGTTGGAGGGACAAAAGTTGGGAGTTCTAAAGTTTTTCCAGGTTTATTTTTCTTGAATCGTAAGAAAATTAGAAGAAACCTTGTGGATAGTACTCGAACCGATGGGATGATTGGTTGCAGTGTCGATTTGAAGGAGCTATGGAGAAATGAGATCACTTCGGATAACATTTTAAGCATCCTGAAGCCTATTTCAGACCCGATTCAAGCCTTTCATCTCTTCAAATCAGCTGCAGAACAGCCCAATATTATTCACACAACTGATTCCTTCAATTACATGCTTGAGTTGTTGAGAAGCCATGGTAGAGTAGAAGAGATGGCCATTGTGTTCGATTTGATGCAGAAGCGAATTGTTAAGAGAAACCCTAACACATTCCTGAGCATTTTCAAGGCCCTAAATGTTAAAGGAGGACTCAGGAGCGCCCCTTTTGCACTCAAGAAGATGAAAGCAGCAGGTTTTGTCTTGAATGCATTTTCCGTTAATGGTTTGATATATTTCCTCCTTGAGTTGGGTTTGCATCAAGAGGCGGTTGAAGTTTACAAGACGATGATCTCAGAAGGGGTTGTTCCTAGCCTCAAAACATATTCTGCTCTAATGGTGGCTTCTGGTAAGAGAAGGAAAAATGAATTTGTTATGGAGCTTTTAAACGAGATGGAAAGCTTAGGATTGAAACCAAATCTGTACACCTTTACAATATGCATCAATGTTCTTGGAAAAGCAGGAAAATTTGATGAAGTTTATAGTCTTTTGAGGAGGATGGAAGATGATGGGTGTAAACCGGATGTTGTCACTTATACTGTGCTTATTGATGTTCTTTGTGAAGCTGGGAAACTCAAGCAAGCCCTGGACCTGTTCTGGAAGATGAAATCAAGCGAGCAGAAACCTGATAGAGTAACTTATATTACGTTGTTGGACAAGTTTGGTGATGCCGGTGATTTACAATTGGTGCTTAAGTTTTGGATGGAAATGGAAGCTGATGGTTATATAGCTGATGTGGTTGTTTTCACCATACTAGTGGATACTTTCTGCAAACATGGAAAGATTGGAAAAGCCTATGAGATGCTTCGAGTAATGGAGGAAAAAGGCGTATCGCCAAACTCGCACACTTATCATGCATTGATTGGGGGGCTTTTAAGGGACGATAGATTAGACGAAGCTAAAGAGCTCCTACATTGTATGGAACTTAATGGTCTAAAACCTACATCTTTCTCGTATGTTCTTTTCATTGACTACCATGGAAAAGCTAGAGACTTTGAGCAAGCTTTTAAAACATATGAGATGATGAAAAGTGGGGGAATTGTGCCCAACATTGTAGCTTTTAATTCTTGTTTGTACGGTCTAGCTGAATCCTCGAATTTAGCGAAGGCGGAAGAATTATTTCAAGAATTACAAGTCATTGGCTTATCTCCAGATGCTATCACTTATAGCATGATGATAAAATGCTACAACAAGTCTGGGAAAGCCAATGAAGCTATAAAAATGTTCGTCGAAATGACCAAAAATGGATGCGATCCAGATGAAATTACAGTGAATTCGCTCATTGATGTGCTCTACAAGGCAGG
>JXCR01091118.1:35500-97555 GCA_002079205.1 Phalaenopsis hybrid cultivar | reverse complement strand
GGGGAGTAAAACCCGATGTGAAATCATATACTATCTTGATAGACTCTCTCTGCTTCATCAATAGAATCCATGATGCTCTTCTGTATTTTCAGGAAATGGTTGCTTCAGGCCTTGAGCCTGACCTTATGACTTATAATTTCATGATGGATGGTCTTGGGAAGTGTCAGAGATTACAGGAAGCCATGGCTCTCTTTGGTGACATGCAGAAGAAGGGCATTGTTCCAGATTTGTATAGCTACAACTCCTTGATTTTTAGCTTTGGGAAGGCAGGGAAGATAAGTGAGGCTTGGAGAATATATGAGCAGCTTCACCTGAAGGGTTTGGAGCCAAATGTCTTCACATATAATGCTCTTATTCGGGGATACAGTATATATGGGGAAGCCGAGGAGGCTTATGTTGTGTATAAGAAGATGATGGTGGGAGGTTGCCAGCCGAATATGGGAACATTTGAGCAGCTTCCTAATCGGTAATGATGCACTTCAGAACACCTTTTCAGCATTTATTTTTGTATTCTGATGTATGGTGAATAGATGAACTGAATTACTGACCGTTAAGGTTTGTAACCAAGTTGAAATTTATGTATATAATGCATATTTCTTTTGTATTTACATAGTTAACACCCAAAAGTTTCATATTTATATTTATAACACCGTGAAGTCATTAACTTATGCATCAAATTGTGTATTTTACTTTTAAAATGAATATAATGACTGTACTTTTTTATGTGATGTTAATGATTTGAGTGGTGTGTGCACGTGTGTGTACATATGAATGTTTAGGCGTTAGATATGTAAATACATAAGAGTTATGTGGTATATATGTAAATGTCCTTTTTATTGTAAGTTTACGTCAGGTTAGCAAGTTGTAGTACAAGCTAATCTACTTAAGGGAACTATTATAGCACATTTGTAGTTTTTTTAAATTCAAGGCTTTTTTTTACCATAAATTTCATAGGTTAATAATTTTATTTATTTTTTTTCAGAAAATTTGAGTTCCTTTTTTACTAATTAAAAAACAAGTATAATAAATTTGGGAGAAATTACATACATACCAAACAATTCTTGTGTGTTTACATATGAATTTTTATATTAACTTGTATGATAATTGGGTGTATAAAAATATTTATTTCACTTTTAAGGAGTAATGAATAATGATATTTTTGATGTGATATTAAAATTGAGTGGTATGCATGTAAATGTAAAAGTTGAGGTTTCGGCATGTAAATACATAACAATTGTGTAGCACGCATGACAAAGCTACAATGTTATCGCAATTCGGCTTCAAATTGTTTACTCATTTCATTGTGTTGTAACTTGATGCCACAATAATTCTAACCTTTGCTATATAACTAGCTTTTAAGAAGCAATTAGATTCAAAATTATTATGTGTTAGTAAATTCACGACAGTAGAGTAATATATTAATATCTTAATGTTGCACGAAAATCCAGTGCATACACAGGTAAAGCGAAATTGGTCGAGAAGACATCAAGAGTTTTTAAATGAAGAACTTGAAAGGGAAGAAAATATGTGACATGAACCAGGTGAAATGATTCCACTATGTTAGTGTAAGTTACATGGTTTTGCTGACCCTTGAATAGCCGAAAGCAATATTACATAAGTGGGGCATGTCTTTTGCTAGGAAGTGGTAGAAAAGACTAAGGAAATGGTGGCAACCCAGCTATCGTGAAGAAAAGCCGACGTTAAATTTTTTTTGCTAGGAAATCTAATATTAGTGTCTTTGGTAGTAGCGACCTGATGGTGGACTATAGTCTTGACGACGGTCGGGCAATGATGGTTCGACTGTGACGACTAGACACTGGTGGTTCGACAATGGTGGAGCTCGATGGAGACAGTTTGAAGGTGTTGGAACTCCATCGCGGTGGTTCGACGATGGTGAAGCTCTATGATGACAGCTGAGCACTAGTGGCATGGTTGTGGTGGAACTTGATGCCGATTGAACAATGGCGATGAAGCTTAAGGAAAGTGTTCCAGTTGTGTGGAGCTTGACGGTGGCAGCCGAAAAGCAACATTCCAGAGGTGGTGATGACCGATCGGCGATGGTCGTGGATTGGAGACAATGGTCAAGTGGCGACGGTGACTCAAACGACGGTGGCCGGGCAACAGCGGCCTGATGATGGTGGCAGGTAGTAAATAATGGCCGGGAAACGATGGTCTAGCTATGACAATGATAGTTCAATGATGGTCAGGAAACAACAACGATGGTCTTGTGGTGATGACGACTCAACAACGACAACCAGACATTTGTGGTATGGTGATGGCGATGGCCAATTGTCAGTAGCGACCAATGGTGATTTAGCGATGGTGGCAGCCGGTTGATGGTGGTTCGATGATAGCGAGCTCAGGAACCCTCAAGATCTTGAAGCTCATTCATTTTTTTCCAGGTCTAGGTCCCAAGTCCCCTTTCATGAATGAAGAAGAAATTTATTTATAGATTTTAGGAGTGATATTCTTTGTAAGTATTGCATGAATTTGGACTACTTCATCGGACGACCTAGAGCTATCATTTTATTCCAATGGTGTTTTATGTGCATTTTGAGAGTCTTAATGATGTTAGCATCGAGTGATCTTGAACTCGTAGGGCTTGACAAGACAATCGACTTGATTATAAGCTTGTCATATTTGGAATCTATTTGACCATTTAATTGTTCATCCCAATCCTTCAATTGTGATTAGATGACTTAATCTGGGCTTGATCGGACTTGAACCAAACCAATTTTGGCTTCCTTAGGCCCTTCTTGTCGAAACAGGTAGTTTGACTTATAAGCTTACATGAATCGATCCACCGGATGATCTTGAATTTGAATTATTCATTATTCGAAATGCTTAGAGATTTGTGCACAATTAAAATATNTACAACTAAGTTGTAATGGTTGTACTATGTCAATTATTGAGTTTGACATAATTGCACACCATTAATTTACTCAGTTATTATTTAGTAAAGCTTATTGAATGTTTTTTTTAATAATTTCTTGTAGTATTCAATATATTATTTAGTACATTAATGTTGTATCTGTTGTATTCCTTTATTTTTTTGAGTTTGAGCTCGAGAAATGCAGGAGTAAATTCATGTTTTTACACAACCAATTTATTAGAGCTGATGAAGCCTACTCTAGAAGCTTGGTTTTTAAATTTAGAGTGCTTTATTATATGTCGCATACAATATTTTCGTAGTGTACAATTAATTTATATTGGTTTTATTGCTGCATTTCTTGAATTTGGCATGTTTGTACACCATTAGTTTACTCATTGATTATATAATAAAACCTCTTGATTATTTTTTTAACATCTTCGTACATAACAATTGTTAAGCTTTATTTTAAGTGTTTTATGGTTATTTTATTTAGGAATGTGCTACTTTATTCATTATTCAAATTTTTATCCAGCACAACGATGTTATATTGGTTGTAACTCTGCATCTAATTTTTTAAAGGACAACAAACTCGTAATGTTTAAGTCCTAATATCAGGACTTGCAATGATGTAATTCCTAAGAAGTTTGATTCAATTGCAACAAAACTCTTTGACGCTGTCTTTCACAATGAAAAAAAGGCATATGATTTGACCTGCAGTTATGCTTATTCATATGGATTAAGTGTTCGAAAGAATCATATCAATTACTGGACAATGCAAGGACCATAAAATCAAAAGAGTTTTTTTGCTCAAATGTTGGTTTTAGTTAATGACTCAATCAAAATATGGTGAAGAAGTTCCAAAAATCAAACACTAGGATTGGTTGTCATGCAATAGTTAGATTTCTTGTTGATCATACAGATAATTAGATTGTTAATAAATTTATAAAAAAATCATGATCATTCATTGGTCAAGCCAGTTGATCAAGATTTGTTGAAATCACATTGAAGCATTAGTGAAGACAAAACAGTTTGTGTTGGAGTCAAAGACATGAATAAGAATTAAAAAGATCAATGCATTCAGATATCTTGTTGAGAAAGTATGAGGATTACAATATGTGAGATTCTTAAAAAGATATGTATTTAATTAAATCTAGAAGGAGAAAAGTGCAAGAATTACAAATGTGGGTAAAAATATTTTAATATAAATATTTAAGGCAAGACAAGTTGAAAATAATATGTTTGCATAGGTTGTCTGATTTGATAAGTCAAATAAACTAATTTTTTTTAGAGTGATGGCATGAGAATGGTTGACTATGACTACTTTAAGAATTTCATAGTTTTTATATAAGTTATCAACTTAATGAGTATGATTTAGTTTGTGTTCTTTTTGTTAAAGTTAATTATCATGGGCAAAATATTTTATTTGGAGTGGTTTTTTTATCTGAAGAAATAATTAAGTTATTCACTTAGTTATTTATAACATTTATTTGCACATTGAATAACAAGCAACCTTCAACAATATTCATCGATAAAGATCAAGCAATGAAAAAAACTATGGAATTTGTATTATCTCACACTCGACATAGATTATTTCAATGACATAGCTCTAACAAGGCTCATTTGAAAGTGTGTTGCTTCAATAATAATGATAGTACAAAGCTTATTTAATAAATGTATGAGACTTGGGCATTGGGCAGGTGGATCGACGGGCTTGCCATGAGCCTGCTTAGAATGGGCGGGCTTGGTTATGAAATAATATAAATTTAGTGAGCTTGGTCCGGATTGAGAGCGCTTTGAATTTGTCAAAGCTCGAATAGGTCTGACTCACTAATGACCAAGTCTTTTAGGTATAATTCGTGATTGCAAACTTTCAAGGCAATTAATTCTTTTTTTCTTAAGTCACTTTTTAATACAGTGGCAGTAATTTGAAAAATACATGCAACATATTAAAACACATAGTTTTCTTCAAAAAGTAGTCTTACCTTAATCCTCTTGTGATATTAGGGTTTAAATTAATAAGTTTAAAGTTTTTGGGTCTTCTTTGGNCCCCGATTTCCGATCTCTGGCCACCCATACCACTATACCAACTAGGCTTCGAAACACAAAAAGAAGCTTGATAATTTCCGGTTCTTTCCTACTTCTAGCCGAAATTAGGGCTTTAGATGTCATAGAATGGGAAATGGGAAATGGGAATGGCAAAACCCAGCCGCCCAAATAAAAGTAATTTTTATTTGGTAGTTGTACCGCATGAAGGCGAAACGGTAGTCAATAAAAATGCTGTCATGTGGAATTTGCCCCACTGCTATTATTTAAGATCTGTGTGAGTTTAGCTTCGTTCAGAATATTTTTGATAAAGACAACGAGAAAGGCATCCAGATCCAAGTGAGTTTAGTTTCGTGGAGAATGTTCTTTTTATCTTAAAGACATTGTTGCGGTTTGGGTTTCAGGGCTTGTGCGAGTTTTATTTTTTGATTTTATGGATACTTCTGACATTTGTTTGGGTTTATCGGAGGTTTAATTAGGTGATTTAATAGTATTACTTTAGTTTTTTATCTGAGGTATAGTTCTGACATATTATTGCTTGTGTTTAACAATTTGTTTCTCTGAGTTTATCGGAGTTTTAGTTTAATGGTTTTCATTTTATTCGAAGTTGTTGTCGTTGTAACTGTTTATGTTATGTTTGCATTTAGGCCGGGGTAATTGTTTATAGTATTACCGCGGTATTATACTGGCAATATTCTCGTGTTATTTTTGTTAATAAGGAATGTTAGTGTTATTGTTGGGTTATTGTGGTATTATTATGGTTTTATTGTTGTGTTATTTTACTGTTGAAGAGAGTTTTTTTGTTGCGGTTTTATGGTTTTATTGTTGTGTGATTATGATGTTATTGTCTTGGCTGTTGGTGTTATTGTGGGGTAATGGTTTATTGTGTTACCGCAGTATTATCTTTGCAGTATTCTCGTGATATTTTTTTTAACGAGGGATGTTGGTGTTATTGTGGTATTATTATGGTTTTATTGTTGTGTTATTGTACTATTAAAAAGAGTTTTATTGCTGCAGTTTTATGGTTTTAATATTGTGTGATTATGGTGTTATTGTCTTTCCTGTCGGTGTTATTGTGGGGTGATGATTTATAGTATTACCGTGATATTATCTTTGCAGTATTCTCGTGTTATTTTTTTTAACTAGGGATGTTGGTATTATTGTGGGGTTATTGTGGTATTGTTATGGTTTTATTGTTGTACTATTGTACTATTAAAGAGAGTTTTTTTGCGGGCATATCGGAAAATGGAAGGTGGTGACAACTTAAGGTTTTTGCACCACATTACGAAGGAAGCGGTGAAAGATGCTGAGATTATATTATTTCCCATTGTTGAAAACTAGCATTGGATATTGTTGATTGTTGACTTGAAGGATAAGAAATGGAGAATATATAATTCATTACCTAACAAAATGCATAAGGCAGTATGCGAGCGCGTTGTAAGTCATAAACCACATAATATGTCAATAACATTCTAATTTTTTCATTCAATAACAAATGTGCCACCCACCTTTGTAGATATCAATATTTGCAGCAGATGTTAGACTATGTTTTGGTACGAGGAAACCTGGATCATGGGACTGACAATGGTTAAGGGCGTACCAACTCAAAGTAACAACATTAAATGTGGCATGTTTGTCTGCAAGTACATTGAAAAACTAGTTGAGGCCAACCTAGTTGATTGGAGCAAGGAGTTGCGGTGGCAAGATGAAATGACAAGATTTCGAGCTGAATTAGCATATGAAATCTGCATTTGGATCTCCTCCATTAAAAAATATTGAACTGATGTGTGGACTTTATTGTAATAAATTTATTTCCAATCAAACATTCATATTAACTGTTGCGTATTTGGTTGTATTGCAAATGGGACATTAATCTATTGCTGGTCTGGTTGTATAGATTTATTGTTATATTGTGGTTTTACCTCTGCAGTATTTATATTGTTGTAATAAATTTATCGCACTGGTTGTAGTTTGGTTTCTTTATGGTTGTGTTCCTGTTTTATTCATGTAAAGTGTTTCACGAGCGTTGGTTTTATTGAAATATGCCGCCAACAATTCCAATGAAACCAGGCAGATCGACAGAAATAAACATATCTTATGTCAACCACACTGGTTGTATTTTCGTTTCTTTACGGTCGTGCTCAGGTTTTATTTGTGTAAAGTATTTCATGAGCGTTGGTTTTATTGGAAAATGCCGCCAAAGATTCAAATGAAACCAGATGGATCGACAGAAATAAACCTGTCTTACGGCAACCACGGTGGTTGTATTTTGGTTTCTTCATGGTCGTGTTTAGGTTTTATTCGTGTAAAGCGTTTCACGAGCACTGGTTGTACTTAGCTATTTTTACGGTCGTGTTCAGTTTTTATTCATGTAAAGTGTTTCATGAGCGCTGGTTTTATTGGAATATGACGCCAAAGATTCCAATGAAACCAAGCGGATCGACAGAAATAAACCTGTCTTACGGCAACTGTAGTGGTTGTATTTTGGTTTCTTCACGGTCGTGTTTCGGTTTTATTCGTGTAAAGCGTTTCACAAGCGCTGATTGTACTTAGCTATTTTTATGGTCGTGTTCAAGTTTTATTCGTGTAAAGTGTTTCATGAGCATTGGTTTTATTGGAATATGCCACCAAAGATTCCAATGAAACCAGACGGATCAGCATAAATAAACTTGTCTTATGGCAACCGCGGTAGTTGTATTTTGGTTTCTTCACGGTCGGGTTCAAGTTTTATTCGTGTAAAGTGTTTCATGTAAAGCGCTGGTTGTACTTAGCTATTTTTACGGTCGTGTTCAGATTTTATTCGTGTAAAGTGTTTCATAAGCGCTGCTTTTATTGAAATATGTCACCAAAGATTCCAATGAAACCAGACGGATCGACAGAAATAAACCTGTCTTACGACAACCGCGGTGGTTGTATTTTGGTTTCTTCAAGGTTGTGTTCAGGTTTTATTCGTGTAAAGCGTTTCACGAGAGCTAATTTTATTGAAATATGCCGCCAAAGATTCCAATGAAATCAGGCGGATCGGTAGAAATAAACCTGTCGTATGTCAACCGCGCTAGTTGTTCTTAGGTATTTTTACGGTCGTGTTCAAGTTTTATTCTTATGAAGCGTTACACGAGCGATGACTTTATTAGAATATGCCACCAAAGATTTCAATGAAACCAGGTGGATCGGCGGAAATAAAACTGTCTTACGGCAACAGTGCTGGTTGTGTTTTGGCTTCTTTACGGTCGTGTTCAGGTTTTATTCATGTAAATCGTATCACGAGCGCTGGTTTTATAGGAATATGCCGCTATAATAACTCCTAAATAAAAACACACTAAAACAAATGTATGTTTAACTTAAACAACAATAATAGAACAATAAAAACTCCTGAATAAATAGTCTATATATTATCATGTATGCCCATCAGTAAGCTCGTATATGTCCCTCTTTGTTGTGTTTGAGAAAATTCTTGTACATTGATACTATTAATGAGTAAATGTCAAGAAAGAAGTCTAGATCGAGCAGACAAAATTTCAGAAGGATCGATTTCGGAACCTGACTAAAGTGATCCACTATTGAAAATAAATTTGGATCGCATTCTGGAATCATATCATGACTTGAAACATTATCTTTCTTCTTTCCTGTATACAATATTACATGTTAGCAAGTAATCTTTCATAAAAAAAATAGAACTTAATATTATAAGTAACATTTACTTTTGCATCTCTTGTTTTTTCCCTAGTACCCTTTTAACCTTGCATTGGATATTCCTTTTGGCCGCATCTTCATGGGATCATTAATATTTCGCTCTTTACTGGGTGTCTTCTTCTTCTTCTTTGATTTAGACTTTTTCGGATGGTCTCGTCCACTCATAACAGCTTCCACATCGATTTTAAGTTTATTAAATGCCTCCAACACTAGCTTCTTGGTAAGTTCATGGCCTCGTGTTCTGGCGATCTTGTATAAATTTATGAATGTGATTGAGATAGATGGGTCCACTTGTAGAATTTGGCAACATTTCTGACACCTTGCGATTTGCATAACCATAACTGTTATATATGTCCCTTTTAGCATTAATAGTCCACCGAAGTAATATATATTTATCAGAAATTTTTGTAATATTTTTTGTTCTGAAGAACCCTTAGAACGTGAGCACATAATAAACCTATCATTTCAATTTTTTTACAACTACATGTAATATCAGAATTATCTCTGTCCAATTTAACAATCCAGGGTCTGTCCCTGTCCTTATTATCGAGAGTTCAGATATGAAATTCTGAATCCATAGTAGTGGAGCACTCCACAGCAAGCCCGCACAAACCATGTAGAAACTGTACTTCAAACATTGAATATAACTTCCTTGTGTAAAGTGTAGCAACCTGTCTCAATACGGGACTGCTTTTAATGGTGGGAGAAATTGCAGACTGCTGAAATTTAAATTCTTCATCCTTTTCATTTCTTCTCCAATCATTGATGACATTTTCAAGACCCAAAAAACATTCGGTCAGGGTGCTTGTTGCTATGGAGACATCATGACAATTCATATTCGTAGACTAACTTCTTTGCGTTGATAGGATCCTCATTCCAAAAATTTTTTTGTTGAAGGCGGTTGACCACTTATGCCTGATATTATACAATTCATCAAACCAAACATTCTCGTGTAGGTTTCCTTTCTCGATCATTTCACCCCAAGTTTCTTCAAACTCCTTTTTAGAGTCACATTTGCTCAAACATTTATAAAAAAGAACACTGACTCTCTTGCTACCGACGCCACAATGGACTTTTGAAGATAACTTCTTGTAAATGTGTCATTGACATAATCTATGTCTGGTTTGCGTAAAATACTCTTCAATGGCTTTAGACATTGCTTAGTCCTGGTCATTGAATATTGTTATTAGATGTTTGTTATCCATTATACAGATAAAAGCTTTGAATAACCACTTGAATGATTCAATCGTTTCATCTGACAAAAAACCAACACCAAATAGAACATTCTGTCAGTGGTGATTCACACCGACAATTGAAGTACAACATAAATTGTATTTATTTAGTATATAACTTGTATCATATATTATTACATCCCCAAAACAGTCGTAATCAATCCTGGACATACTGTCGCATCATAAAAAATTCACCAAACATCCCGCCTCATCAATTTATAAGTCCCATGCAAACATTGGATCCTCTGCTTGTCGAGTAATGAACAATTGTTTGAGAGAATTAGCATCCCCTAATTCAATTTGAACTCTTCTCCCTCTTTGTATGAAATTATACGCATCCCTCTTTGTGCAATCAAGATTATCCACTCCTCCGACCTCAGTAGCGAGGAATCTGAATGTATCACTGGTTCTAATCCCTGATTTTGTCATTGATTTGAGGATATCAGCACTGACGTCACACATCTTTCTGCTGGAACGCAGTAGATGCTTGTCACCGTCCTCCGCCAACGGATGGTTGTGACTTTCTATGAATTTCTTTACCGGCCAGTTGCCCTCTAAATCAACGAAGTATCGGATCATGGCTGGACAACCAGTCATTGTGTCCGAATCTCACCGTGATAGTGTCCTTCAACTCTTTCTTGAAACCAACATTACCACAAACAAAGTCATTTGTCTTAAGCTTCTTTGAATTTGGCCAGAAACCGCTGTTCCTTTCGCACAGTAAATGCAATATGGTGTGCATATAAACAATATTGTTCATAGGCTTCATTTTCGTTGTGAACCACTGCATGAAGTAATTTCTTTGTCTCGGGTGACTGCAAATTTAAACAGCATTAATACAAGGTTACAATACATAAATAACACGATAATAATACCATAATATAACCCAAATAACACCATGACAATGCCAATATAACATGCCGAACAAATTCCGTTAAGAAATGTTACTAGCCTCATAAAAGAAGACCACGTCAGCAGATCCAATATTATCTTAATAACACTGTGATACTACCAAAAAACACCAAATCCCCACGAAAGTAACTTTACATTGTGATACTACCAAAATAACACTGTGATACTACCAAAATAACATCAAATCCCCACGACAGTAACGTTACATTATAATACTATCAAAATAACATCAAACCCCAACTAATATTATAACAAACAGCCAGAAATGGAAAACAACTGCAAAAACAACCAGTGTATCACCGTAAAATTACCTAAATAACACCACATCCCACCCAACTGAAACTTAGCATTACACGTCATCTAAAAAGAGAGTAAACTTCATTAACAATAAAATTATTCCTTAAAACCTAGAACTGCATTCAAACAAGTCCTCAACGTACCTGTCGATGTCCTTCTGCCGCATCTAAACTCTGCTCATTCTCATTATTCTCGAAAATATTCTGAGATTCCAGCAACAATTCTTCGTCAAAAATTATTCCATCGAACCAGGTCCAGCGAATACGAGGCATCAAAATGAGAAATAATGAATCCCCTAAAGGAGACAAAATGCCACTTTTTTTCAATTGGCGGGAATCAAAAATGACAAAAATGCGTTTTTTTTAAGGATTCGGGCCGGGTAAAACAAAATATGACAGAGTTTTTAAGGTGAAAATCCACGTGGTATCGATTCCACGTGGCCGTTTTTAATTCGGTACCACATGCAGGCCTTCATGCGGTACACGTACCGAATAAAAATCCCAAATAAAAGAGACAATTTTGAATGTTGAGTGTTCAAATGTAATGTATATATATATTCAAAAGTAATGAGTATGCCTAACAAGAACTGTTTAGAATTAAGATTTGCTTGGGGTATTAAAATTATCGCTGCATAAATTTAAAAGAAATACATAAAATTTTTTCGAGTTTAAGGATCTAGATTTGAAATATTTTTTGGTCGCTGCAATCGAAGATGAAGAAAAAAAAAATATTTGAAGAGGAAAAAATCAGGATGATTGAGAATAAGCAGGGTGTTAACTCTATCAACTCGAATGTCAATCTCCGCTTCTTCCTCTTGTAATTGTGTTATAGACATAAAACTAATGGGTATGTTTCAAACACAATTTCGTTAATATACTTAATTTGAAAGAGTATGCACTAAATAACTTTTATGAACTATACATTAAGAAGTTTTGGTTTTTCATTTGAAGTGGCTCACTGCATGAAATATTTAGTTTTTTCATGGAGTTAGCAATTTTGTTCTGATTATAATACATTTCTAGGATTTAAGGTGACAAAATGACCGAATAAAAACATATTTTAACACACTTGATTAGTTAGAATGGGTGAAGTCAACTTTAAGAAATTTAGACTTTGAATTTGTAGTGTTTTATTGCATGTAGTAAACAACATTTTTATGAGTACAATCATGTTGTATTGGTTCTTTTCATCTATTTTTTTAGTTTATGCTTAAGAAATACAAAAGTTCATGTGTTTACACAATCAATTTGATAAAGCAGATGAAGCCTGCTTTAACATGCTTGAATTTTCAATTTATATTGTATTACTGCATATCACAGACCATATTTTTTAGAGTACAACTAAGTTGTAATGGTTGTACTATGTCAATTATTGAGTTTGACATAATTGCACACCATTAATTTACTCGGTTATTATTTAGTAAAGCTTATTGAATGTTTTTTTTAATAATTTATTGTAATAGTCAATATATTATTTAGTACTTTAATGTTGTATATGTTGTATTCCTTTATTTTTTTTAGTTTGAGCTCAAGAAATGCAAGAGTAAATTCATCTTTTTACACAACCAATTTATTAGAGTTGATGAAGTCTATTCTAGAAGCTTGGATTTTAAATTTAGAGTGCTTTATTACATGTCACATACAATATTTGCCTAGTGTACAATTATGTTATATTGGTTTTATTGCTGCATTTGTTGAATTTGGCATGTTTGTACACCATTAGTTTACTCATTGATTATATAATAAAACCTCTTGATTATTTTTTTAACATCTTCGTACATAACAATTGTTAAACTTTATTTTAAGTGTTTTATGATTATTTTATTTAGGAATGTGTTACTTTATTCATTATTCAAATTTTTATTCAGCACAACGAAGTTGTATTGGTTGTAACTCTGCATCTAATTTTTTAAAGGGCAACAAACTCGTAATGTTTAAGTCCTGATATCAGGACTTGCAATGATGTAATTCCTAAGAAGTTTGAATCATTTGCAACAAAACTCTTTGACACTGTCATTCACAATGAAAAAAAAGGCATATGATTTGACCTGCAGTTATGCTTATTCATATGGATTAAGTGTTCTAAAGAATCATATCAATTACTGGACAATACAAGGACCATAAAATCAAAAGAGTTTTTTTGCTCAAATGTTGGTTTTAGTTAATGACTCAATCAAAATATCGTGAAGAAGTTCCAAAAATCAAACACTAGGATTTGTTGTCATGCAATAATTAGATTTCTTGTTGATCATACAGATAATTAGATTGTTAATAAACTTATAAAAAATCATGATCATTCATTGGTCAAGCCAGTTGATCAAGATTTGTTGAAATCACATTGAAGCATTAGAGAAGTCAAAACAGTTTGTGTTGGAGTCAACGACATGAATAGGAATTAAAGAGATCAATGCATTCAACTATCTTGTTGAGAAAGTATGAGGATTACAATATGTGAGATTCTTAAAAAGATATGTATTTAATTAAATCTAGAAGGAGAAAAGTGCAAGAATTACAAATGTGGGTAAAAATATTTTAATATAAATATTTAAGGCAAGACAAGTTGAAAATAATATGTTTGCATAGGTTGTCTGATTTGATAAGTCAAATAAACTAATTTTTTTTAGAGTGATGGCATGACAATGGTTGACTATGACTACTTTAAGAATTTCATAGTTTTTATATAAGTTGTCAACTTAATGAGTATGATTTAGTTTGTGTTCTTTTTGTTAAAGTTAATTATCATGGACAAAATATTTTATTTGGAGTGGTTTTTTTATCTGAAGAAATAATTAAGTTATTCACTTAGTTATTTATAATGTTTATTTGCACATTGAATAACAAGCAACCTTCAACAATATTCACCGATAAAGATCAAGCAACGAAGAAAACTATGAAATTTGTATTACCTTACACTAGACATAGATTATTTCAATGACATAGCTCTAACAAGGATCATTTGAAAGTGTGTTGCTTCAATAATAATGATAGTACAAAGCTTATTTATTAAATTTATGAGACTTGGGCATTGGGCAGGTGGATCGACGGGCTTGCCATGAGCCTGCTCAGATGGGCGGGCTTGGTTATGAAATAATATAAATTTAGTGAGCTTGGTCCGGATTTAGACCGCTTTGAATTTTTCAAAGCTCGAATAGGCCTGACTCACTAATGACCAAGTCTTTTAGGTATAATTTGTGATTGCAAACTTTCAAGGCAATTAATTCTTTTTTTCTCAAGTCACTTTTTAATACAGTGACAGTAATTTGAAAAATAGATGCAACATATTAAAACACAATTTTCTTCAAAAAGTAGTCTTACTTTAATCCTCTTGTGATATCAGGGTTTAAAATAATACGTTTAAAGTTTTTGGGTCTTCTTTGGAAAGTGTACGTGCTTATGTATTTGCACACATCATGGGAGTTCTCCATCTTTTCCAATCAACATAAAGTAGAAACAATTACATATATACATTGCTATATGCAAAACTAGCACCTACTTGCATCTATTTTTCAAATTCTCGTCAAATTATCCAAATGATAGTATGTGACATAAAAATCACTTTTCTTTTAAGGCTCGTTGGCTGCCCGTGGGCCTGCCCTATCCATTTAGGCCTTGTTTGAGGGAGCTTTGTCGTTTAGCGAAGCTCCTTTAAACATGGCATTGGTGGATGAAGCTCTACATTCATGTTTTAAAACGACAGAAAAGTGTCGTTTTTTTACGGAGCAGCATCGGCAGACGCTCGAGAAATAATCAATCACCAAACGATACCTCGCATAATATCGTCTTCGTGTTCAACGCAAAGGTACTGTAGACACCAACCTAAACGAAGTCTTAGTGTGTGGGCCTGGCTATGAAATTGTAAATAAAGGTCTGGGGATGGGGAGAAAAAGAAAAAACCCTAATCTCGAGAGAACAGAGGAATGTTGAGTGACGGGGAGAAAATAATGAACACTAAATCCTAAAATCATAATACAAATTTGAAACACTAACTATAAATTTTGAAATGTCATACATCTCATACTTTATAATTTAAATTTTTAATGCTATTTTTTGAATGGAACATACCAGCTTTTGTTATTAATTCTGAAATAATTTATAAAATATATTTGAACATGCATCAGTTTGAGATTCACATCTTTAGATCCAATTTACGTCACATGAGAGAGCTCTATCCACGCCATTAAAAAAAATGAAAAAGGTGTATTTCTCGTACGAGCCCGATAACACGGTGCACAGTTCAAAATTTGGCGCATTGTTTCATTTTCTATCAAAGAGCTAGGGTTTGCTTTTGGCTAGAAGGTTTTCTCGCATTTCTATGTCTATGGTTAAGACGATAATCCTATGCTATTTGTGAACAACACGTCAAGTGATAAATATAGAGGATGAAATATGAAAATAATGACAACAAGTTTGAAATTGAGGTGATTTTAGTTGTGTTTCAAATATTGACATTAATTTATGCTTGATTCCCTTTATAACCTAAATCAATGGTATTTTATGATGATTTTATGACATTAATTTTATTGTAGAATTATTCTGGTGGTTATCTTGTTTTGGTAGTATTTTATGTTATTGCTATTTTTTTTTGTATTGTGGTGATTTTGATGTGATATTGTAATCTTATTTTGGTAGTATTGTGGTAGGATTGTCCTATTATTTGGAAGATATTGTGATAGTTTCTGGTGTATTGGAGTGATATTGTTGTTGTATTGATGTTGTGTTTTGTTCATATTGTGGTTATTCTGTAATGAGATTATGGAGTTATTATGATGATTTTGTGATAGTATTAAGGTGACTTTGCGGTGGTATTGTCCTATTATTTTGGTGGTATTGAAATAGGCAGTGGTGTTATTGGAGTGGTATTGTGGTTGTATTGAGGTGAGATTGAGATTTTATTTTTGTTCATATTATGGTTGTTTTGTGGTATTTTTGTGGTTGGATTATATTGTTATTGGAGTGATATTGTGATTGTATTGTGGAGGTGTTGTGGTTGTATTGCAGCGTTATTGTGGTGTTATTGTGGTGGTATTAAGGTGGGATTATGATGATATTGTGTTTGTATTATTGTGTTAATTTTGTGGTGTTTAGGTGGTAATATTGTGGAGGCATTGTGATGATTTTTTGGTTGTACTAAGGTGATTTTTTGGTGTATTGTCATATATTTTTGTTGGTATTGTGGTTGGTAGTTTTACGGTGTTATTATAGAGTTATTGTGGTGCTATTGTTGTATTTTTGTGGTATTATTATGATATAACTGTGGCGTTATTGTAGTATTATTGTGGTGTTAAGTTGTCTTGCTCATTATATAGTTACATAAAATGACACAAATGTCATCATAGAAGAAGTGTAAAAGCATCGAGAGGTTGTCTTTCTACGAACATTGTCTTAAATAATTACCTAATGCAGTGGTGATACATATAGGAACGACCTGCACAATGTTCGTGATTTAATCTTCTTTATATCTATTAAAAGTGCAGAAGTATCAACATGTTTGTTTGCAAACCAGTTATTTGTCAGAATATCATCAATTCTAGAATGGCTAATTACTATGTTTCCATCATGAATCATAACATCATCTCGACAACATCAACAGATAGCTTACATTAAAATTAAATATAAGAGTATTTATGAAATAATTGAAAAATGTGAACATATAGTGACTAATCACGATGTCTATTACATCACTGATCAATTAGTTATTGCATTTCAAGTGGAATATCTATTCTCCCAAAAAAATCTACAGCTATCTCAGTTGGACGAGGCTACATAACCAAAAACTAATCATCTTTAATGTCAACTTAAATGTTATGATACACATTTCCAATAGTTTTTTTTTTCATAAAATACATTTGCCACATAATCATCTACATAAACAATAACTTTTATGTTTTCTTGGACATCTCCCTCATCATCAGTGATTGTAATGTGCACAGACTTCTGGAATTCCACAAAAGCTTTTATTCTATGTTGCTCTAATGTTCAATATCTGCAAGAAACCTCTCATCCCTAAATGTTGGAGTATCATCGTCAGTTAATATTTGAACATCCAATTGAACATCTGTGGATTTGGTTTTCTCCTCTTCAACTCAAATGCAACGTAAGGGAAACTCAATTTTCTTTTCCTCATGCTTTGTCGGGCCTTAGCCCTTCGAATTATACTGCCAATGGAGGATTGATATGTTTCTTACTTTGTTTTGTTTACCTCCAATATCATTATTATATTTTCTAATTTACTAACTTCACTATGAAGCTCTATTACTTTATCATGTAAATCAGATATTATGTTGTTACTTAATTCTTAAAATTCAGAAAGACTTTTCTCTTGAGTTATTAATAATTAAATAATTTCTTCAAAACCTATATTGACAATTGTACACTTTGGTTGTGGGGTGTTGTCATGTGCAATGAAAGGGTTTGCACCAAATGAAATTTGTGATTGTGCTGTGGAATTAGTTTCATGTTTGATGTAACGGACGATTTTAATTGGATGCTCTTTAATTGAAGGACTGAGCATGATACGTTCTTCGTCTTTCAAATCTAAAAAATAATGATAAACCTACAATAATCCATAATTACGATGAGACATGAACTAAATTATCCAAAAAGAAAAAAAATTATCATATGAGAGAAATACACGCTCGGGGTTAAGCCCCTTAAGAGTTTGATGCTGAGCTCCAACTCACATTTGTTGGTCACCTCAATATGTGAGGCTTGGCGTCGGGTGCAGAAGAAGCACTAGAGATGTACACTTATAAATCAGAGCTGTGTAAAAGTTAAATCATAACCTGCTTTGACTAAAAAAAAGGAATTTTACATGGTATAAACATCATACTAACCTTGAGCAGGAAAAATAAATCCATTAAAATATCCAATGAATGATTCCACCTTAATTTTGTGACGACGACATTCACTTGGTCAATAAGAACTCACAAACAATAACAAGTCAATTAAATGAAGAAAAATGGTGTACATTCTAAGCAAAAGTGTAAAGCCCTTAAGGCACAATAAAGTTGCTCGAAAGAAATAATAAATTTGTTAACAAAAACTTTATAAATAGTTCATCAAAGGCTTTGAATACTCTCCTGATGAAATCTTAACTACGTCATTCCTTATTTATATCGCAGATACACCACATGAGAAAGTTACATCCCAATGGACTGGTTCTCCTCTTTTGGGCATGCTTATCAATAAGGCAATTTGGTTGGAGTTTGTACTTAATTCCTTCTCGCCCATCTTGAATACCCTTTGTTCAACATCCAAACAATTTAGGATGTGCGGTGTTAGGACATTATCTTGCGGACATGGAGACAAATTAAAATTGAAATAAATTTAAGCCTTTCAGGATGTTTAAAGTTTCCTTAGATAGAGTCTGTTTGACCAAATCAATAATAGATCTTACCATAGATGATCCACACCTATAATTGAACATCCTTGGGTTCAAAAACCTACAAAAGAAGACAATACAAAATATACAATTTGTTAATGCCGAATACGTCCATAATAACACCACTTAAGTATCTAAACATGAATGTAATAATAGAATAACATAAACACAAATTGCAGATCGATACCATAATAACAATAACAACAAAATAACAAAATATATTCATAATAACAGAACTTCAATACCACAATATCACCACAATACGACCAAATTGTCACATTAATTGTCTCCTTAATAACACTAAATTATAACCAATATACAACATAGCTATCAAAAGCATAGGTGAAAACGGCTCCGCGAAATCCTATCCGGTGGCAATAGAAGAAAATGGAGATTGAAGAGGCGTTTTAGGTTTAGCATTAGGCTGCTTCGGACCAGGTCTGTAACGAAAATACACATTTTTGCACTTTTTTTTCCAACGAGTTTAGCCCTTTACAAATAGCCATAATTCATGTCGAAGCAGCATATGGCTAAACTTTTCGCTGATTCTATTAGTTAGTTGCCTGTTGCCACGCTAGACATTCCCCGATTCAGTGCCAGACATTTGAAAATATCCTTATCAGGGAAATTGCGGGAGAAAAAGCCATGGTTATCTCTTCCTCTTCTCCCTCATCTGATGAAATAACAGGTAAAGTAGATGACAAAACCATTCAACTCTTCATAGTTCGGCTATTTTCTATGGAATTCACCATCCAGTGATGTGAATCACACACTATCGTAGCCTCGTTCATTTTCTCAATGGGTTTGGGCATTATAGAGCTCAGCCCTTCGGGAATTTGTAGCTTTGGATCGAAGAGTTCTGAAAGCAAGGCCAAAGGTAAGGTTTTTGGTGATCTGGCTTCAGTTGGAGGGATAAAAGTTGGGAGTTCTAAAGTTTTTCCAGGTGTATTTTGCTTGAATCGTAAGAAAATTAGAAGAATCCTTGTGGATAGTACTCGAACCGATTGGATGATTGGTTGCAGTGTCGATTTGAAGGAGCTATGGAGAAATGGAATCACTTCGGATAACATTTTAAGCATCCTGAAGCCTATTTCAGACCCGATTCAAGCCTTTCATCTCTTCAAATCAGCTGCAGAACAGCCCAATATTATTCACACAACTGATTCCTTCAATTACATGCTTGAGTTGTTGAGAAGCCATGGTAGAGTAGAAGAGATGGCCATTGTATTCGATTTGATGCAGAAGCAGATTGTTAAGAGAAACCCTAACACCTTCCTGAGCATTTTCAAGGCCCTAAATGTTAAAGGAGGACTCAGGAGCGCCCCTTTTGCACTCAAGAAGATGAAAGCAGCAGGTTTTGTCTTGAATGCATTTTCCGTTAATGGTTTGATATATTTCCTCCTTCAGTTGGGTTTGCATCAAGAGGCGGTTGAAGTTTACAAGATGATGATCTCAGAAGGGATTGTTCCTAGCCTCAAAACATATTCTGCTCTAATGGTGGCTTCTTGTAAGAGAAGGAAAAATGAATTTGTTATGGAGCTTTTAAACGAGATGGAAAGCTTAGGATTGAAACCAAATCTGTACACCTTTACAATATGCATCAATGTTCTTGGAAAAGCAGGAAAATTTGATGAAGTTTATAGTCTTTTGAGGAGGATGGAAGATGATGGGTGTAAACCAGATGTTGTGACTTATACTGTGCTTATTGATGTTCTTTGTGAAGCTGGAAAACTCAAGCAAGCCCTGGAACTGTTCTGGAAGATGAAATCGAGCGAGCAGAAACCTGATAGAGTAACTTATATTACGTTTTTGGACAAGTTTGGTGATGCCGGTGATTTAGAATTGGTGCTTAAGTTTTGGATGGAAATGGAAGCTGATGGTTATATAGCTGATGTCGTTGTTTTCACCATACTTGTGGATACTTTCTGCAAACATGGAAAGATTGGAAAAGCCTATGAGATGCTTCGAGTGATGGAGGAAAGAGGCGTATCGCCGAACTCGCACACGTATCATGCATTGATTGGGGGGCTCTTAAGGGACGATAGATTAGACGAAGCTAAAGAGCTCCTACATTGTATGGAAATTAATGGTCTAAAACCTACATCTTTTTCTTATATTCTTTTCATTGACTACCATGGAAAAGCTAGAGACTTTGAGCAAGCTTTTAAAACATATGAGATGATGAAAAGTGAGGGAATTGTGCCCAACATTGTAGCTTTTAATTCTTGTTTGTATGGTCTAGCTGAATCCTCGAATTTAGCAAAGGCGGAAGAAGTATTTCAAGAATTACAAGCTATTGGTTTATCTCCAGATGCTATCACTTATAGCATGATGATAAAATGCTACAACAAGTCTGGAAAATCCAATGAAGCAATAAAAATGTTCGTTGACATGGCCAAAAATGGATGTGATCCAGATGAAATTACAGTGAATTCACTCATTGATGTGCTCTACAAGGCAGGTAGAGAGGAAGAAGCATGGCAGATGTTCCTCAGAATGAAGACAATGAAACTAGAACCAACTGTTGTTACTTTCAACACATTATTGGCAGGCTTAGGAAAGGAAAAAAAGGTTAAAGAGATGATGGAGTTGTTTCAGGAGATGAATTCACATGGTTGTTCTCCAAATACCATAACATACAATACATTATTGGATTGTTTTTGCAAGAATGGGGCGGTTGATATGGCAATTAATATGCTTTACGGAATGACGGAAAAAAATTGCACACCTGACCTTCTATCCTATAACACTGTCATATATGGTCTAATCAAAGAGGATAGAATAAAAGAAGCATTATGGTTCTTCCATCAAATGAGGAAAATTTTATTTCCTGATTTTGCTACTCTGTGTACTATCCTTCCTGGTCTTTTGAGAAATGGATTTGATGATCAAGCTCTGTATCTTGTTGATAAATACATAATTCAGTTTGATGTAGAAATGGGCAGGGGGCCATGGGAAGCTCTTATGGAATGGATTTTAAGTGAAGCTGGATTTGATAAATCAGTTGCCTTTGCTGAAAGACTTGCTGCTAATGAAACATTCACTAATGATTACTTATTATGCTCTCTGATTAAATATCTTTGCAAGCATAAGAATGCTCCTGCTGCACTGATTCTCTTTAAGAAATTCAAGAGCTATGGCATTAAACCAACCGATTACGCATACAATGATCTAATTTGCGGCCTTGCCGAATCCAACCTCACTGAAACTGCTCGAGAAATTTTCGAGGAAATGAGAAGGGCTGGCTTTTCTCCTGATATTTTTGCCTACAATTACTTGCTTGATAATTTGGGAAAATCCAAGAGGATGGCTGAAATGCTGGATCTTTACCAAGAGATGCATGTTAAGGGAAGCAAACCAAATATTTTTACTTACAATATAGTTATTTCCGGTCTTGTCAANCATATATATCCAGCACCTAAGCATTGTGTAAAAAAAATAACGTCATTTTAACTTTAAGAAGTAAAATACATGGTCTCAAACGTAAGCTGGCAAGGATATATGTATATTGAAAACTCACCTGTCTGTCAGTATACCATGGGTACCAAGGAATTTGAACTGTCAGGTTTAAATGGTTGATAGAAAATCTTGTCGCTGTTACCGGGACTACTGAATCTGTATCTCCACTGCAATTTTCATGTAGAAATTACGTAAAAAACTGAAAGATCCATTAGAAAACTCTCTCTTTTTGTTTACCTAAATGACACCACAAAAATTAAGGTCCGTTTGGACAGCGGTACGATACTGCACCGCAGTTTTGTTATTTTGACAGTATTTTCAAAAAACTGACGCTGAAATCTGAATTTTCTCACAACTTCTGGGACAACTTTCTAAATGTGCTCTGACATTTAAGAAAAAAATTATAATAGTCGTCACAGCTTTTTGAGTATCAGATTATTATTCAGCAGTTTCATATGTTTTTTTAATAAGTTGCAGCTGGCCCAAACAGACTCTAGTATTAAATAAAATGGTCAAAATTCCTAATTAACGTATATTTAATCACAAGTATTTATTGTTATAAGTTTAAATTGGGATGAAAGAGAATTTTTGTTGTGGTGCAGATAACTTTTTCTTAAACTAATGTGATGGTATGTAAAAAAATTTATTTAATGCAAAACAGTTAAATAAGAAAATAATAAGAAAATATTTTTTAATTTATAATATATAAATTAAAAAATATTATAATATTAAAAACTGTTTTCAGAAATAAAAAATATTATAAACTAATAAAAAATATTGATCGAATTAAGAAAATAATAAGAAAAGATTTCTTAATTTATAATATTATAAACCTTTTTTTTCCTAATAGCATGCACCATAAGACATGCAATATTATTTTTGTGCGCCTTTAATTTAATTAACAATTAGCAATTAATTACCATGTGATTAAGAAAGAGTTCTTTGAGAAAAAAAAAGGCCAATATATTTTAATTTGAACTTGGTCAGAATAGATTTATATTCACATCAAATTAAATACAATTAAATACAATACTTTTAGAACTAAGAATCACTCGTATCTCTCTATTATTGGAGAATTTATATACATACCACACAATTTCTTTGTTTATAAATATAACATTTTAGTGTTATAAATATATATCCAAAAATGAATTTCTTAAAGCAATGAGAAAGCCCAAGTATTAAACTGACCTCATGAACTTAATGGATCTAGTCCGCGAGTTATTCATTTAATAGTCTGGTGTTGACCAGATTAACCGTACTCATTAGCCGTACTTTTGGAAGTGATAAGCTAGAGAGCTCATTGCCGCCCATAAAGACCCACGAGTAACTTCAAAGCACACCAGCATGCTTAGAGCAAGTTTTATCAAGCCATATCAAGTGAATTCCTCCGATCGAGGTCACTCACATTGCCCAAGTTCTTTTTCCAAACTTGCATGGATTGGTTGGACCTTCCCACCAAGCTCGTTGAAAACAACCTGACTACACTAGGAGCTTAAAGGGCAATTCTTTGAGGTAAAAGGAATAATACATCAGTTTGTCAGCATACATATCACTATTTATTAACAACAAAACAATTCACACCAGCAGTCTTGTCAATAACGGGGCTGCTTAGGCTTGGTACTACACGACCTATAACCTAGTTTTATATTTCATTATTTACCCCTGCACGGGCACATTGGCTACATAGCATATAATAAGAAGAAAAAGGGATGAAGAAGAATATACTTCTTGATTCAAAATCCTTAAATAACTCTCTTATTATCTCTCTTAGAGGAAATCATTCAGCTTCTTCTCACTTCTTCCACATTGCTCTCTTGGATCGTATGAGTTCACTAATTATACGGGATCTCATATCCCAAAAAAATTCAAAACCTAAAAGGGTGCGGTGAGCATGCATGGAACTCATTATCAAAATCTAGTGAGAACTTTTCTTTCAAGGAGGAACGAATAACAAAGAAGGATTGAACCAGAGAATTTGAGGTGCAACAAATGAATGTAACTAATAGAAAAAATGAATAAGATGATTGAAGAAGTAAGATAAGAGATGTGCAGAACCCATTTTTGAAACCCTTTAAGAAGTCATACGGGATCATCAGAATCAGAGGCGTGTAGGAAAGAATAACGACGTGACTAGACACTCAGAGAAGAGGCACATTAAGTCAAAGCGAGGAGAGCCCTAGCTCCTACATTAAGGGTAGAGGAAGATAATGATGATGTGCCTCCTATTCTTAGAGAAGAGATATCACAGTTCTCATAAGAAGAGAAAAAAGGAATACGAAGAACAAGAAAGAGAAGATTGCCAAAATTGCTTTCTTCTAAAAAATTATTAAATAAAGAACCCTAGAAGGTTCAAAAAAATCCCGTACTTGGACTCTTACAAAGGAAGAAATGATCTTACTAACTATGTAGATTCTATTGAATCAGTAGTATGGTTGCTATGAGTAAACAACACCCTTAAGTGTCATTTGTTCCTCGCAACTCGCTAGAAATCGGTGTGACGGTCATATATATTTCATTAATTGAATCAATTGGGAGTATGGACAATGAACAATGAATCAAGGAATCATAGATAGAAGCAAATTCATTTCGACCATCAATAATGATGCCATGATGACTTCAATTTGGGAAACGGATCGTGCATGCACATCAAAGGGGTTGAAATTGCTTAACATGTGGTCTTCAATGATCAAAACAAATGAACATGATGAAAACGACAAATTGCAGACTTGACTCGTGTAACTCGTGCTCAATTCATTTCTAACATCATCTAAATTTGTCGGATGTTCGATCGCAAAACAAACTACGTCGTTTCATCTGGAACATCCAATTTTCCTAAAAGGGACTCCTATATTGATGGGTCTTCGTGCATGAATAATCTGCACTTAAATCAAGACATTTAAATTTAAAAAAAAATTAAACATTCCTTTACCTTCCCAACCAAAGAACCGTCAATCCATATCTCCTTCACTTCTTCATCGCCCACCTTGTCCAATCACAACTCATCTATTTTATAAAATAATTAAAAAAAGAGTTAAAATTAAAAAAAAAAACTAATATTGTCCATATCCATCCTATCCCGTCACTTTTCCCTCACTCTCTCTCTTCACTCATGCATGCATGCCTAAAACAAAAAGGTAAACTCTAGCTGGTCAGCATTGGGGTGTGATCTGTGGATCTTAATACATAAATCTATCGTCAAAAAGTTCCGACAAAGAAACAATCTCTACAAGTTGAACATCAGGGTGTGATATTGAAGCCTCAAGTCTAAGTATTTACTACCAAAAGGTCTCAACAAATGCCAGACAGACATTTTTTTTTGAAGAGCATGCAACTTGTAGCAAAATATTATGTCATAAATTAAAGACCATAATATATGTTTTTCAACTTCAGAGATCTATCAACATTTGATTCTTAAAGAATTTATTTATAATAATAGTTGCTAAAATCGTTGACATCTCAGTGAATTTTATCTTGAAAAGATGATTAATCTCTCCTAAGGACTCCCATTATGCATGTCATTATCCAGCTTGATGATTTGGAGATTCTCATCGCTGCTGCTAGGGCCACAAGTGCATTTGTTCATAGCTTCATTAGGAGACCTCAATCTATTGATGTACATGCATGTTTTGCATTTTAAGCTACACATCGAAAAATTCCCATCTTAATGCTTGTGAATAATTGAGCCTTTTGCACTAATAAAGCACAATGTTGAAGCTTCATCGTCAGGAAGAAACCCATATAAAAAGCAAAGATGAATTAAACTGAGATCAACAATGATTGTGCTAGCAACAAGCTTTTGTCTCGTAAGCAATTAATTTCACCTACAACAATTCAAAATTTTGAAATTAAGCAAAACTTAAATTTGGGCTTAATGAGGTCAAGCCCTTATTATCCGGTAGAGGAAACTTAAGACATTGTTTGCTAGAGTACATGGGGTTTTGAAAAATATTTTAGCAAAGGAAGATATGAAAAATTGTTTTGATTGAAACCAGTAGGTCCCTAATCAAAAAGTTATTGCATGCTATGACGGCTTGAAATCAACCTAAGCAAGTTCTACACGATAAACATCATAGTGTGACACTTAGAACTTGTGTCTAAGAATCCACTATCGAATGGTCTCGGTGGAAAAAAAAAATGAATCTAGAGATCCAACCCTATATAAAAAAGAAATTTTAAAGAAGTTAAAGACATTTGGTTAGCACTCTCCGAGATCCGTCATCAAATCCTATGAAAGAGTAAAAACCTAAAACTCTGTCTGCTAGAGTGCATAAAGTCGTAAAGGTTACTAAGGAAAAATGCATTGGTACAAGAAAATGCACAATACTTATCATGATTGGGGCTAAAAGAGAGCTCATTAAGAGACAGTCTATCGAGATTGCCCAACATCAATCGGACAAGTTACACTCGGTGAACATTGGGACGTGACACTCGGACCATGTGTCCAAGAATTCACTGTTGAAAGGTCTCGGCGTTAGAAGCCATGTCATTAACAAGATCATTTAAAGATGAATTTTGAAGAATGTTTAATGAAGATTCTCAAGATGGTTAACACCTTCGAAAGATTGCCAAGGGATATCATCACTAGTCAGTACCCCGCAGGTGGAGGGGTTATTAATTTTTGCAAGCAGGATATGACTTCAAACATTCTTCCTCCCCAATAAGTCTAGAACAGTTGAATGAAGCATGTCAAAAACCCTGCAAGAAGAGGGATTATCAAATACAAGCCATTAGGAGTCAACTTCTGTTACTCCACACTCTCCATTAGAAGCAGTTTATGTACCCCATAGGTAAAGGTATTATCAAATACAATACAGTATGAGTCAACTTTTGTTGCTCTTCACTCTCCATTACAAGCAAATCTATGTTCCCCGCGAAAGAGTGGTTATCAAATGCAATCCAATATGAGTTAGCTTCAAGCGCTCCTCATACTTCATTACAAGCAGATATACTTTCCTCGTAGGAAGAGGGGTTATCAAATACAAACTAATAGGAGTCAACTTTAGTTGCTTCTCGCTCCCTATTACGAGCAGATAAAAAATTTGGCAGGTGGAAGGGTTATCAAATTCATGCCAATACCATATGTCTTGGTCATTCTTCAACCCCCGATCATCAAAAGCAATCAAATAAATGGATGTCATCAAATATATGGGTGAAGAGAATATCCAAGTCAAGTTGAAGGAGTAAAATTTTAGCAATTCAGCAAATCTCAGGAAATTTAATCATGATGTTAAGAAGACCAGTTTTTTCCATCCATAAGTTAATGAAAATAAAATATGTTATTTTCCAATTTCAGTTTAATACTTTACTGGAATTCTCTTGTGATACAAGAATTTATTCCTATATTTTCATAAAATCCCCTTGTAAGACAAGGGGCGTTTTTTTATATATATTTGAATTGACATCGTGTCTCAAGACGAGAACATCAAATATTGCTATTTATTGCCATAGATTTTTCCTTTGCAAGATTAGGGGTCTTCTTACATATTTGGGTTAACATTGTGCATCAGGCTAAAATCGCAAAATACTATTACTTACTGTCAGAAGCTTTCTTTTGCAATATAAGAGCGTCTTTCTTATGTTATTTAAGTGATTGTTGACTTCATTTTTATGAGGTCTTCCTTTACCTCCCCCTAGAATCTAGGATCTAACCTTAAGATTTCCTAATCACTCTCTTAGAAGAATAGCACTCGAACCCATACCAAATAGAAATTAAACATTTTGTGATTTCTTGTAGTTTCATGCATTTGACCTTGAATACTCAAACTTTGCTTGAGTTGATTAAGGTCAAGTTATTGAAGTTCAAGTTGAGCTATCTCGAAATACCCTAGGCAACCCTTTCAAGCTTAGAGACTTGACTTTATACTTTAAGTTCCTTTCAACATCATAGGACCCAATCATGCAAACTTAATATTTGTTCCTAATTCACACTTTTTGGTTCGAGATAAACTCAAACATGTTTGAGGTTCGTCTTAAACCATGATGGAGTTAAATTGAAAATAAAATGGAAAATTAAATGATTAAAAAATTGATTTAAAATCCGAATTAAACACAAGAATCAATAATCAAGAAATTTTAAATTTAAATCAAAATTAATATAAACAAATCAATCAAATTATATAATCCTAACTAAATTTTTAGTTAAGCATAATTAAAAGTAAAATTTTAACAAATTAGCAATTAAATAAGAATAAAAAATTATAATATATAATTTAAAAATAAAAATAAATAAATAAATACCAAAATCTCACTCAAGCACACACTCATCCACTTTGTGCTTTCTTCCTAATTTACAAATCATACTTTGGAGGCTCCTTATTGGTTATACTCCATGCTTAAATTCACTCAAATTTGGCCATGAAATCTTTTGCCATAAGATTGTCAAATCCATTTCAAATTTGCTTCAAATCCAACCCAAATTAAAATTCCTTTGAATTCACCAAACTTTGAATGAATTTGAACTTTTCTTTGAACCACATACTTTGATGAACCTACCTAAGCATTTTAAAAATTATTTGAATCACTTTGAACACTTTAAAGAACACATTTGGAGTTCCATGAAGCTTCCTCCATGGCACCAATAATTAGTGCCAATCACCCATGCTCATGATCTCTACCTAATAACTTCCTCAAGATGTTTTCTAAGATGATTGGTTGACCAAACCTACCGCACATTTGGGATAATCCATGCTAGCCCAAGCTCACATCTTGGCTTCTAATGCAAGCTACTTCCCACTTCCCTCGTCTATAATTGATATTTTTTTAAGTTATATATATATATATATTAAATAAAAGAATGACCGTAATAAAAGAACGGCCGTAACGTGCCCGATAATCTCTCATGAGCCTAAGAATTCGAGTACCCCACCCTACACTCGGGGGCATCGAACCTCAGACCAAAGGGGACTTACAACTGACAAGCAGATGTCCGACCAACTGATCTGAGTACGCGACGCAATANGGGGGGGGGGGGGGAATTTATGTATATAATGCATATTTCTTATGTATTTACATAGTTAACACCCAAAAGTTACATATTTATATTTATAACACCGTCAAGCCATTAACTTATGCATCAAATTGTGTATTTTACTTTTAAAATGAATATAATGACTGTACTTTTCTATGTGATGTTAATGATTTGAGTGGTGTGTGAGCGTGTGTGTAAATATGAATGTTTAGGCGTTAGATATGTAAATACATAAGAGTTATGTGGTATATATGTAAATGCCCTTTTTATTGTAATTTTACCTCAGGTTAGCAAGTTGTATCACAAACTAATCTACTTAAGGGAACTACCATAGCACATTTCTAGTTTTTTTAAATTCGAGGTTTTATTTTTACCATTAATTTCATAGGTTAAAAATTTTATTTATTTTTTTTCAGAAAATTTGAGTTCCTTTTTTCCTAATTAAAAAATAAGTATAATAAATTTGGGAGAAATTACATACATACCAAACAATTCTTGTGTGTTTACATATGAATTTTTATATTAACTTGTATGATAATTGGGTGTATAAAAATATTTATTTCACTTTTAAGGAGTAATGAATAATGATATTTTTGATGTGATATTAAAATTGAGTGGTATGCATGTAAATGTAAAAGTTGAGGTTTCGGCATGTAAATACATAATAATTGTGTAGTACGCACGACAATGCTACAATGTTATCAGAATTCGGCTTCAAATTGTTTACTCATTTCATTGTGTTGTAACGTGATGCCACAATAATTCTAACCTTTGCTATATAACTAGCTTTTAAGAAGCAATTAAATTCAAAATTATTATGTGTTAGTAAATTCACGATAGTAGAGTAATATATTAATATCTTAATGTTGCACGAAAATTCAGTGCATACACAGGTAAAGAGAAGTTAGTCGAGAAGACATCAAGAGTTTTTAAATGAAGAACTTGAAAGGGAAGAAACTATGTGACATGAACCAGGTGAAATGATTCCAATATGTTAGAGTAAGTTACATGGTTTTGTTGACCCTTGAATAGCTGAAAGCAATATTACATAAGTGGGGCATGTCTTTCGCTAGGAACTGGTAGAAAAGACTCAGGAAATGGTGGCAACCCAGCTAACGTGAAGAAAAGCCGACGTTAAAAATTTTGTGCTAGGAAATCTAATATTAGCTCTTTTGTAGTAGCAACCTGATGGTGGACAATAGTCCTGATGACGATCGGGCATTGATGATCCAACTGTGACAACTAAACACTGGTGGTCCGGCAATGGTGGAGTTCAATGACGACAATTCCAAGGTGTTGGAACTCCATCGCGACGGTTCGACGGTGGTGAAGGTCTACAATGATGACTAAACACTAGTGGTATGGTTGTGGTGGAACTTGATACCGATTGACCGACAATGATGAAGCTTAAGGACAATGTTCCAGCTGTGTGGAGCTTGATGGTGGTTGCCAAAAAGCAACAGTCCAGAGGTGGCGACAATCGATTGGCGATGGTCGTGGATTGGAGACAATGGTCAAGCGGCGGTGGTAACTCAAACGACGGCGGTCGGGCAACAGCGGCCCGATGATGGTGATAGGCAGCAAATAATGGTCGGGAAACGATGGTCTAGCTATGACAATGATAGTTCAATGGTGGTTAGGAAGTAACAACGATGGTTTTGTGGTGATGACGGCTCGACAGCGACGACCAGACAGTTGTGGTATGGCAATGGCGGTGGCCAATCGTCGGCGGTGACCAAAGGAGGTCTAGCGATGGTGGCAACCGGTTGATGGTGGTTCGATGATGGCAAGCTTAGGAACCCTCAAGATCTTGGAGCTCATTCATTTTTTTCCAGGTTCAGGTCCCAAGTCCCCCTTCATGAAAGAAGAAGAACTTTATTTATAGAATTTAGGAGTGATATTCTCTGTAAGTATTGTGTGAATCTGGACTACTTCATCGGACGACCTAGAGCTATCATTTTATTTCAATGGCGTTTTATGAGCATTTTGAGTGTGTTAATGATGTCAGCATTGAGTGATCTTGAACTCGTAGGGTTCAACTTGACAATACGATCGACTTGATTATAAGCTTGTCATATTTAGAATCTATTTGACTTTTTAATTGTTCATCCCAATCCTTCAATTGTGCTTACATGACTTAATCTGGGCTTGATAGGACTTGAACCAAACCAATTTTGGCTTCCTTGGGCCCTTCTTGTCGAAACAGGTAGTTTGACTTATAAGCTTACATGAATCAGTGCACCGGATGATCTTGAATTTGAAATATTCATTATTCGAAATGCTTGGAGATTCGTGCACAATTAAAATAATTTTTTTGAGAAAGTATAACAAATTAAGAGTAATTAAATTGTTCAAGTTAAAATAAGTTTTGTATGAATACTTTCAAGTTAGTTGGAATGTTTCCCTTTTTTCCTTCTTTATGCTCTATGATTTTAAAACTCTTCATAGCTGAATTTTGATCAACATATTCTCACACAATTTTTTTCCCATCAAAATTACAATGACATGTAACTTCTTGTCAGGGTTTAACAACAAAATCTTTGTTCATTTTTCATCAATTTTGATATCTATAATTATGCAAATGCCATTTTGGATCGATGGTTATGTTTATAATTTGAATGATTGTTGTGATGATTTAGTAAATTTTGATTCAAATTTGGATCCAAATGTTAATTTGCATAGTTTTCCTCTAACATAAGTGTTTGAAACTAAATGAATTTGTTTCCATTTCGAGTTATATAGTATTTATTCGGTAGAAATTGGTAAAAAATGAGTTTTTATTATTTTGCAGAAAAGCCTTCATAATATGAATATTTACAAAATCATCCCTACATTTACCTCCCTATAAAAACAACAAAATAAATTCAAATTCATAGTAGAAAAGCATTCATAATATCAATATTTCTCTTCATTTTTTTTTTCAACAAGTCATTCATCAACAAACTAATTAATAANCGTCTATTATAATACCTTTCAGCATACATCTCAGTGCAGGGATCATACCCCCTCCGTCTTAGCAGGCGGTTACCAAGAAACAATAATCCACTCCTCCCCAGCCTGGTCGGCATCCTCCGACTGGGGGCGAACGAAGAATTTTCCGGCGAGGTGGCGGTGGCTGCAGGGCAAGAAGGGGTATAGATACTGTACTGATCAATATCGCCAAACTCATGGTTCATGGCGTAGGAGATGGAGCGATCGCATGGCGAGGAAGTGGAAGGAGAAGAGAAGTTGCAGGAGGAGATAATGGAGTGGTAGGTTCGGTCGGAGATCATGGAGTGAGTCCACCAGTAGGTGACGGTGCCGAAGCTGTCGTAGTTGTTGTCTGTGACGGCGTTTCCCACCTGTAAATGCCGGGGATCCCATCGCCCCGGAGAGGTGAGTGATGGTGATTATATCTTAGTTTCTTTGTATTAATTGCCACTATGCTGATAGCACATGGATGTGATTGTTCAAAAATAATATTAGGTATGAAGTATGCATATGATTGCGAGTCTGTATGACTTTGTACAACAGTATACAAATTTATGGTACAAGGAGCAAACGAACTTCATACCAAATATCATTACAATTGTTCAAGCCAATAGCTTAAAAAATGGTTAGGGGCACGTCACATATAAAAAATGTCACTATTTTAAATAAATCTTTTCATGCATGCAGATATTGTATGTATATGTAAGAATAAAAATTTAGATATTACATATATAAATACATATGAAATAAGTGGTATGTATGTAAATCTTCCAAAAGTTACTTCTATTGCAATTTGCATCATATACATAAGCTCTTGTTCGGCTTTTTAGTTGGCTCCTAGTTTTAATTTTATCATGCATTTATCTTTTGGAGATATTAATACATTATCTCAGTACTTAAAATGACTAATTCTTGCTTAACTACTATATCTATAATATATATATATATATAAATCAGATGATAGGGCCTCCAATTCTAGGAATGAAGTCCAACAACACACATTAGCCATAAAACAATTTCAGATGATAGGACCTTTCATTCTAGGAATGAAGTCCAACAACACACATTTTTTTATGGTACTTGCATATAATAAAGGGAAGATGAATTTGTGATGATAAGAAAAAAATACTTGGTTGGCACAATTAGGACGAAAAGGAGGTAAACAAAGAATTCAATTGTTGATTTAAAGTGAAAAGCATAGATGTTATGCATGGCCCCTCTCATAAGGTACATGTTAACTTACAATGAATCCTTGAAGGTTGATAAAAGGCTCTGAAGAAGCTTTGTTGTAGCCAACAATTTTTTTGGCCAACTGAGGAACATAGTGCCCTAAAATTTTTTTAAGAAAATCATTAGATATTCACATAACATATATTTAAATAAGCAAGTTTTTTAAGTTAAAAGCATAAGAAAATAGCTAAATTTATGTTTTTTCATCATAGAAAGTACCATTCTTGATTATCAAATTTCTAACACACATTCATCTTGTTAATTAAGAATATCTTTAATGATCATATTTTGAAAATTCAAAACATCATATTTACTAGCTAGATCCACATGAATCAAATTTTATCGATTAACCTAAATTAATTATCTACTCCATGCACTAATGACCCACACATCACTATTATGATAATTTAGACGAACAGTTCTGCAATTGTAAGCTTTATGTGTCAGCTGAAATAGAACAAAAATTAGATTTCCATTTTATTTGTGATTAACCAAATCTCTATTGGTTGCCTGCTTCTATTATTTCAGTTAGAGAGAGAGATCATGTTTCAATTGATTTTCTCATGGTAATTGTTGGAGCGTGACTCAAATTATTTTGAGCTTGATTTGGATCAACAGGCTCAGGATGTGACATATGTGCTATAAATCAAATTATGAGAAAATTGTTGAGAATATATGAGGATAATAAAGGAATTGAGCTAATAGGGTTTACTTATGTCCCATGAGCTATCACTCTTCACTTGTACCCATTACTTCAATATAGCAAATTCTCCTTCTTTATCAATGATTTTTTATCAGCTTAAAATTCTCATAGAAATCAGTTTGTTTCTTGTTTTGTATTTTGAAGCTTCTTCAATATTATTATTTCAATGATACTAAAAGTCATTGCTACAACTGTAACAAATATTTTGACTCTTTGAGTTTCAATATACTATCATTATAAATAAATTAAAACTTAGGCTTGAAATTTCTAAAGTCTCATCTATTGCTAACTCTTGATGAATTTGGTGATGAGTATTGTTTCTTTCATTCTATTTATCCATTAATAAAGACTTAAGTAGAGTTTATATAACTTCTAACACTACAACAAAAAGCACTATAACTGACAACAAAACCGATGACTTAAATTTTCGTCGGTAAAAATGTCCTATTTTCTAATGGTTTTATGATGACTTATGTGTTGAGTTATTTCTGACGGTAAAACAACATGACATACCATCGCTTATGAATAGTAGATTAGTTTCAGGTAGTTTTATTATAACCGACATATTTTATTGTTGTTTATAAGCACATAATAGTCGACAGTCTTCTGTCGTCGATTATTTATGAACTCGCAATTTGGTAGAGCATTAATCAATGAGTTTTTTAAGTAATCAATAGTCAATACCGTCAGTATTCATGTTAATAACCTACGGAATTGAAGGCATTTGCAAGTAGTAAAAAATAATCATTTATACCTCCAAAACTCATTATGCCCCCGAACTTGCCTTAATCTCTGATCCCTCTCAGTCTCTTCCACTCCCTCATGCCCTAACCCTCCCCTCCACTCTCATCCGACGCTCAAAGGTATGGTTGGATGCTCTTATTGGACATTTACATGAGATACTTCTTGTGGATATATCTATGGTGTGAATGCCTTGGATATCTCTTGTTTAATGCTCTAGGTGATGGTGATATAGCAGGGGATGTTATTAGTAGAATTCAATTTGGTTTGCTGAAGTGGAGGAAATCTTCGGGTCTATTGTGTGATAGAAAAGTGTCACTTAGACTGAAAAGAAAATTTTATAAGATGGTGGTGAGTCCAGCAATGCTCTTTGGCACATAATGTTTCCCTTTAAAAGAGAAGCATAAAATTAAGTTAAGTGTCGTTGAGATGAGAATGCTCAAGTGGAAGAGTGGTTTTACACTTAGAGAAAAATGTGAAGTGAATATATCCGTGAAAGGGTTAGTGTAGCTCCTATGGTGGGCAAAATTAAAGAGAGTCATCTTAGATGGTTTGGTCACATTAAACGCCAACCATCTGAAGAAATGGTTAGGCGAGTAGATGTTTTAGATTTGACTTTTGTTAAGAAAGACAAAGGTAAATCACCTTCAAAGGCTTGAGCATATTTTATAAAAAATGATCTTAATTGATTTGAATTTAATGAAAATATGACTCTCAATAAGATGCAATGGAGAAAAAGGATTTATGCAGTTGGCTCCACTTAGTGGGATAAGGACTTGTTGTTATTGTTGTTGTTATTATTGTAACGCTGAAGTTTGTGGAATTTAGTAAATTCTATTAAAGTCACCAAAAACTATCTTCGGATTTATTGAGATTTCTTTATTAACATACCAAACAGTTTTCCAGATTTAAACCCTTCAATATTTCATAAATCCGGTTATACTAAATTTACTCAATCATATTCAAAATAAATCTTACTTGCAACCAAACAACCCCTAGACAAAGAGTTTAATTAGGGCTTGTTTGGTATAGGATTTATCTAGAATTTAAATTAAATCCTACTAAATGACAGAATATGCCTCTGTAAATCCTACATGTTCTTAAATCTCAATTTTGCTATGTTTTGCCTTAAATCCGGGATTTACCAGATAAAGTAGGAAGCATAATTTACGGGATTTTGAGAGGTATGAAATTCAATAGTTTTTCCTTGGGATTTTTACTTCGAAGATCATTAAATCCATTGGGACATCTCTTTCTAATATTTTTTTCCCTCTATACTTCTGTGTTTTAAATTCCAATTATTTGAAGATTGCACTTTATGGTTTTCTTTTTTGTTTGCTGTGTACTTTTCTTTTTTTCAGTTTCAGTAGTCTGTAAAGTGTACGCATGCAATTTTGTCTTGCCCTTTCTTTTTATTGTGTATCATTCATCTTTAGTAGTATATAGATATACTAATTAAATTTACTTTCATGCTTGCAGGTGACTTCTGAAGGAAGGGGTGGTATACCCCCCATTGAGGGACGTGTTGGTTGCGGAAGTCAGTAAGCCGACGAGGACTTGAAAGTGGTGGTATTGTGAACATCACTCCGACACCGCCTCCAATCCAAGCTACCACACCAGTTCCTTCACCAGTCATGACCCCGACACCACAACCACCACTAACCACAACCACCACTAACCACAACACCACTACCTCCAACACTCACAGCCACGACACCACGACAGCCACCAGTCGTGACCACGACACCTCCAACACCGTCAACATATGTTGTTTTTTATACGTCATCGAGTTCGAGCAGCCATCATCAGCTTAGGGCAGTGGGGAAAACATAAGTTTTAATTTAACGTGCACATTACTTTTCATGTTTTTTATTTAACAGAGAACTAATTATATGTTATTTTTAGATTTAGTCCCCCAACATAGGTCATCCATTCCATCAGAGATATAGTGCAAAACACCAGTGTTTATCCTGCAAAGAGATCCCTATCATAGTTCGTGATATGTGGTCTGGTGAGTTTATGGTAAACTTCGAACACATTAATTATTTATTTTTATGAATCATACAATTTCCAATTCAATTTACAGAAACAATGATCTTGTTCTCCTGAGAAGGAGGCACACATCCATGTGAACTTCGAGCATAAGTGGAGCGATCGTCTGCAAGACCAATTCAGTGATATACGTGAGCGCCCTTTTGTGGTTGGGTGATGATGTTTTTGCAACACTACTTAGGGCCTGAGACTCTCTCGAGTATTCGAGGAAGAGGGAGCGGAGCAGACAAAGCTGAATCACCGCTCTGACTGCGAAGTCATGCAGGCGTCAAAGCATACCGTTGAAGCCCTCCCATATACGAAGTACAAAAGGAGACTAATAAATCTTTTTTCTTTTTTTGCATTATATCTTATTTTACATTAAATGTATGTTCACTATTTCATTATAGTGACAGATAATGGAGAAAGGACTGGAGCCAACTGAGCTCACCCACTAGCGACAGACAGATTAGTCTTGAGTGGACAGTAGATCGCAGGAGACTTGGGTAATTTACAAGATTAATAAGTATAAATTTCAAATAAATATCAAAATCTATTTATTCTCTCACTTTCATTAATCATATGTTTTGTAGAATGCCTTCCTAAGGCTCAAGGAGAGTCAATCTCAGCAGTGAGCCTATGGTTCGGGCACATCTCACAATCCTTCTGAGTACGGCCTTTAGAGGGAGGATGTCGGCAAGAAGAAGAAGTTTAGGGTCTATGGGCTAGGGTCCCAGGCGCCGGCCTATAATGCCTACCCGACCTCTAGCACATTCGGTGCATCCACATGCACTTCACAGGAGGAGGGGATGCGTCACCAAGTTGCTGCCTGGGTAGCCGCCCTGAGATCAAAGATGAGTGCATAGATTAAAGTAGTGTTGCGTTCGGAACTGCATAAAGGGAAGGAGTCAGTGCATGATTAGGGTGGGGATGATGATGATGAGGAGGAGAGGACACAAAATGACGAGGAGGATGAGTGGGGGTTATTTTTTGTTTGATTGTGTATTGAACAATTTATTATTAGCTAACATTAGTTTTATCGTGCAGTTGTACATTTCGATTGTTTTAATTCAATTATTTTTCTTTTATTTATGTATATGATTTATGTGTTAATTAGTTTTGTTACTGTGTTGCGCTATGTTTTGATTGAACTGTTACATTGTAGGTATATAGATTGTAGTGTTGAAAGAGGGATTTATAACTTTTTTCTGATGGTACTGATTTTGGATGGCTTATCGACGATTTAATGATAACTATTCAAACCCGTTCATTAGATATGGGCCCCACCCATTATTAGATTCTCTAAACCAAGAACAATATGCATTGTCAACGCTTTAGTCGCTTCATTCTTTCTAGCNCAACACTTTAATTGCTACATTCTTTCTGGCTTCGTACAAGACAAGAAAATCATAAAACTAATACAATCATATTAATTCGAGTTAGTGAATCAATTCATCAGGTTGGACATGAATTAGGTGCAATGAGTTGGTGAACATGGAGCATGTTTGAATCAAGCTAAAGTTGCATATTTCCTCCTAGAAGTCACTTAAATATCTACTAAGCATAAGTCTCTTATGCACAATTGAGCACATAAAACTTAGTTCCTTCACTCAACTACCGTCAACTTAGTCGTATCATGTTCTTGACTCTAACCTATAAATAAGGGATCATATGAAAATCAAAAGCATTGTAAAAAAGTACTCGAGCAAAACTATATTTCTCAATCAATTTTCTCTCCATCATTTCTCTTAAATCAGTGAATGTACTAGACTTAATCCAACTCTTTCCCTTTAGAAGGGCCAAGTTAGCCATGCATTCATATGTATAAATTGGGCCTTCGCTTACCCGCATAGCTTTCACCAGCAATGTACAGTTCCCTGTGCTTGTATTTTGGAAATCTTTCCATCCACCGGATCAAGAAAACCAGTGAATCTTCAGCTGCAAATCCAACGCCCACATGCGATACAGATTTATAATTACATAAAAAAAGGGAGAAAAATGAAATTTATGGACTAATTCAAAAAAATATTAAAAAAAAAAAATTAGNTAATATATTTACATATATATCCAGCACCTAAGCATTGTGTAAAAAAAATAACGTCATTTTAACTTTAAGAAGAAAAATACATGCTCTCAAACGTAAGCTGGCATGGATATATGTATATTGAAAACTCACCTGTCTGCCAGTATACCATGGGTACCAAGGAATTTGAACTGTCAGGTTTAAATGGTTGATAGAAAGTCTTGTCGCTGTTACCGGGACTACTGAATCTGTATCTCCACTGCAATTTTCATGTAGAAATTACGTAAAAAACTAAAAAGATCTATTAGAAAACCTTTCATTTTTTGTTTACCTAAATGACACCACAAAAATTAAGGTCCGTTTGGGCAGCGGTACGATATTGCACCGCAATTTTATTATTTTGACAGGTTTTTTTCAAAAAACTAACGCTGCAATCTGCGTTCTCTCACTACTTCTGGCCAGTTGTGGTGACAGCTTTATTAATGTGATCTGACATTTAAAAAAAAAATTATAATAGTCGCCATAACTTTTTGAGTATCAGATTATTATTCAGCAGTTTCACATGTTTTTTTAATAAGCTGCAGCTGGCCCAAAGTGACTCTAATATTAAGTAAAATGGTCAAAATTCCTAATTAGTATATACTTAATCACAAGTATTTAATGGTATAAGTTTAAATTGGGATGAAAGAGAATTTTTGTTGTGGTGCAGATAACTTTTTCTTAAACTAATGTATTATTTTTGTGCGCCTTTAATTTAATTAACACTTAGCAATTAATTACCATGTGATTAAGAAATAGTTCTTTGAGAAAAAAGAAGGCCAATATATTTTAATTTGAACTTGGTCAGAATAGATTTAAAATCTAAAAATTTATTTCAGAACAAATGTAATATAATAGTTTATGATTATTGATACATTATATTCACATTAAATTAAATACAATACTTTTAGAACTCACCATCACTTGATATCTCTCTATTTTTGGAGAATTTATATACATACCACACAATTTCTTTGTTTATAAATATAACATTTTAGTGTTATAAATATATATCAAAAAATGAATTTCTTAACTCATGAGCTTAATGGATCTAGTCCACGAGTTATTCATTTAATAGTCTGGTGTTGACCAAATTAATCGTACTCATTAGCCGTACTTTCGGAAGTGATAAGCTAGAGAGCTCATTGCCGCCCATAAAGACCCACGAGTACCTTCAAAGCACGCCAGCATTCCTGTGAGCTCCTTAGAGCAAGTTTTATCAAGCCTTATCAAGTGAATTCCTCTGATCGAGGTCACTCACATTGCCCAAGTTCTTTTTCCAAACTTGCATGGATTGGTTGGACCTTCCCACCAAGCTCGTTGAAAACAACCTGACTACACTAGGAGCTTAAAGGGCAATTCTTTGAGGTAAAAGGAATAATACATCAGTTTGTCAGCATACATATCACTATTTATTAACAACAAAACAATTCACACCAGCAGTCTTGTCGACAACGAGGCTGCTTAGGCTTCGTACTACACGACCTATAACCTAGTTTTACATTTCATTATTTACCCCTGCACGGACACATTGGATACATAGCATATAATAACAAGAAAAAGGGATGAAGAGGAATATACTTCTTGATTCAGAAGCCTTAAAAAACTCTCTTATTATCTCTCTTAAAGGAAATCATTCATCTTCTTCTCACTTCTTCCACATTGCTCTCTTGGATCATATGAGTTCACCACTAATTATACGGGATCTCATATCCCAAAAAAATTCAAAACCTAAAAGGGTGCAGTGAGCATGCATGGAACTCATTATCAAAATCTAGTGAGGAGATCTTTTCTTTCAAGGAGGAACGAATAACAAAGAAGGATTGAACCAGAGAATTTGAGGCGTAGCAGATGAATGAAACTAATAGAACAAATGAATAAGATGATAGAAGAACGAAGATAAGAGATGTGTGGAACCCATTTTTGAAACCCTTTAAGAAGTCATATGGGATCATCAGAATCAGAGGCGTGCAGGAAAGAATAACGACGTGACTAGACACTCAGAGAATAGGCACATTGAGTCAAAGCGAGGAGAGCCCTAGCTCCTACATTAAGGGTAGAGGAAGATGATGATGATGTGCCTCCTATTCTTAGAGAAGAGATATCATAGTTCTCATAAGAAGAGAAAAAATGAATACGAAGAACAAGAAGGAGACGATTGCCAAAAATGCTTTCTTCTGAGAAATTATTAAATAAAGAACCCTAGAAGGTTCAAAAAAATTCTGTCCTTGGACTCTTACGAAGGAAGAAATGATCTTACTAACTATGTAGATTCTATTGAATCAGTAGTATGGTTGCTATGAGTAAACAACACCCTTAAGTGTAATTTGTTCCTCACAACTCACTAGAAATCGGTGTGACGCTCATATATATTTCATAAATTGAATCAATTGGGAGTATGGACAATGAACGATGAATCAATGAATCATAGATAGAAGTAAATTCGTTTCGACCATCAATAATGATGCCAAGATGACTTCAATTCGGGAAACAGATTGTGCATGCACATCCAAATGGTTGAAATTGCTTAACATGGGGTCTTCAATGATCAAAACAAATGAACATGATGAAAACAAAAAATTGCAGACTTGACTCATGTAACTCGTGCTCAATTCATTTCTAACATCATCTAAATTTGTCTGATGTCTGACCACAAAACAAACTACGCTGTTTCGTCTGGAACATCCAATTTTCCTAAAAGGGAGTCCTATATTGATGGGTCTTCGTGCATAAAATAATTTGCACTTAAATCAAGACATTTAAATTAAAAAAAAAATTAAACCTTCCTTTACCCTCCCAACCAAGGAACCGTCAATCCATATCTCCTTCACTTCTTCATCGCCCACCTTGTCCAATCACAACTCATCTACTTTATAAAATAATTAAAAAAAGAGTTAAAATTAAAAAAAAACTAATAATGTCCATATTCATCCTATCCCATCACTTTTCCCTCAGTCTCGCTCTTCACTCATGCATGCATGCCTTAACAAAAAGGCAAACTCTATCTGGTCAGCATCGGGGTGTAATCTGTGAATCTTAATACAAGAATCTATTGTCAAAAAGTCCCGACAAAGAAACAATCTCTACAAGATGAACATCAGGGTGTGATATTGAAGTCTCAAGTCTAAGTATTTACTACCAAAAGGTCTCAGCAGATGCCAGATAGACATTGTTTTTTTTTTTTAAGAGCATGCTACATGTAGCAAAATATTATGTCATAAATTAATGACCATGATATAGGTTCTTCAACTTCAGAGATCTATCAACATTTGATTCGTAAAGAATTTATTTATAATAATAATATCTATAATCGTTGACATCCTAGGGAATTTTATCTTGAAAAGATAATTAATCTCTCCTAAGGACTCCCATTATGCATGTCATTATCCAGCTCGATGATTTGGAGTTTCTCATCGCTGACGCTAGGGCCACAAGTGCATATGTTCATTGCTGCATTAGGAGACCTCAATCTATTGATGTACATGCATGTTTTGCATTTCAAGCTACACATCAAAAAATTCCCATCTATGAAGATTATTATTATTGTGGAGAATAATGTCTTAGTGCTTGTGAATAATTGAGCCTCTTGCACCAATAAAGCACAATGTTGAAGCTTCATCATCAGGAAGAAAGCTATATAAAAAGCAAAGATGAATTAAACTGAGATCAACAATGATTGTGCGGGCAACAAGCTTTAGTCTCGTAAGTAATAATTTTCACCTACAACAATTCCAAATTTTGAAACTAAGCAAAACTTAAATTTGGGCTTAATGAGGCCAAGCCCTTATCATCTGGTAGAGGGACATTAAGACATTGTTTTCTAGAGTACATGGGGTTTTGAAAAATATTTTAGCAAAGGAAGATATGAAAAATTGTTTTGATTGAAACCAGTAGGTCCCTAATCAAAAAGTTATTGCATGCTATGACGGCTTGAAATCAACCTAAGCAAGTTCTACACGATAAACATCATAGTGTGACATTTAGAACTTGTGTCTAAGAATCCACTATCGAATGGTCTCGGTGGGAAAAAAAATGAATATGGAAACCCAGCCCTATATGAAAAAGAAATTTTAAAGAAAGTTAAAGACATTTGGTTAGCACTCTCGGAGATCCATCATCAAATCGTATGAAAGAGTAAAAACCTGAAACTCTGTCTACTAGAGTGCATAAAGTCATAAAGGTTACTAAGGAAAAATGTCTTGGGAAAAGAAAATGCACAATACTTATCATGATTGGGGCTAAAAGAAACTCATTAAGAGACAAGCTATGGAGATTGACCAACATCAACCAAACAAGTTACACTCGGTGAACATTGGGACGTGACACTCGGACCATGTGTCCAAGAATTTACTGTCAAAAGATCTCAGCGTAAGAAGATATATCATTAACAAGATCAGTTAAAAATGAATTTTGAAGAATGTTTAATGAAAATTCTTAAGATGGTTTAGACCTTGGAAAGATTGCCAAGGGATATCATCACTAGTCAGTACCCCGCAGGTGGAGGGGTTATTAAATTTATGCAAGCATGATATGACTTCAGACATTCTTCCTCCCCAATAAGTTTAGAACAGCTGAATGAAGCATGTCAAAAACCCTGCAAGAAGAGGGATTATCAAATACAAGCCATTAGGAGTCAACTTCTATTACTCCACACTCTCCATTAGAAGCAGATTTATGTACCCCATAGGTAAAGGGATTATCAAATACAATACAGTATGAGTCAACTTTTGTTGCTCTTCACTCTCCAGTACAAGCAGATCTATGTTCCCCACGAAAGAGTGGTTATCAAATGCAAACCAATATGAGTTAGGTTCAGTCGCTCCTCATACTTCATTACAAGCAGATATACTTTCCTCGTAGGAAGAGGGGTTATCAAATACAAACTAATAGGAGTCAACTTTAGTTGCTTCTCGCTCCCTATTACGAGCAGGTAAAAAAATTTACAGGTGGAATGGTTATCAAATTCATGCCAATACGATATGTCTTGGTCATTCTTCAACCCCCGATCATCAAAAGCAATCAAATAAATGGATGTCATCAAATATATGGGTGAAGAGATTATCCAAGTCAAGTTGAAGGAGTAAAATTTTAGCAATTCACCAAATCTCAGGAAATTTAATCATGATGTTAAGAAGAATAGTTTTCTCCATCCATAAGTTAATGAAAAGAAAATATGTTATTTTCTAATTTCAGTTTAATACTTTACTGAAATTCTCTTGTGATACAAGAATTCATTCCTATAGTTTCAAAAAAATATCCCTGTAAGACAAGGGGCATTTGTTTATATATATTTGAATTGACATTGTGTCTCAAAACGAGAACATCAAATATTGCAATTTATTGCCAGAGATTTTTCCTTTGCAAGATAAGGGGTCTTCTTACATATTTGGGTTAACATTGTGCATCAAGCTAAAATCCCAAAATACTATTACTTACTATAAGAAGCTTTCTTTTGCAATATAAGAGTGTCTTTCTTATGTTATTTAAGTGATTGTTGACTTCATTTTTATGAGGTCTTCCTTTTCCTCCTCCTAGAATCTAGGATCTAACCTTAGGATTTCCTAATGACTCTCTTAGAAGACTAGCACTGGAACCCATACCAAATAGAAGTTAAACATTTCGTGATTTCTTGTAGTTTCATGCATTTGACCTTGAATACTCAAACTTTGCTTGAGTTGATTAAGGTCAAGTTATTGAAGTTCAAGTTGAGTTGTTTGGAAATACCCTAGGTAACCCTTTCAAGCCTAGAGACTTGACTTTATACTTTAAGTTCCTTTCAACCTCATAGGACCCAATCAAGCAAACTTAATATTTGTTCTTAATTCACACTTTTTGGTTCGAGATAAACTCAAACATGGTTGGAGTTCGTCTTAAACCATGATGGAGTTTAAATTGAAAATAAAATGAAAAATTAAATGATTAAAAAAATTGATTTAAAATCTGAATTGAACACATGAATCAATAATCAAGAAAATTTAAATTTAAATCAAAATTAATATAAACAAATCAATCAAATTATATAATCCTAACTAAATTTTTAATTAAGCATAATTAAAATTAAAATTTTATCAAATTAGCAATTAAATAAGAATAAAAAATAATAATATATAATTTAAAAATAAAAATAATAAAAATAATAAATAAATACCAAAATCTCCCTCAAGCACACACTCATCCACTTTGTGCTTTCTTCCTAATTTACACATCATACTTTGGAGGCTCCTTATTGGTTATACACCATGCTTAAATTCACTCAAATTTTGCCATGAAATCCTTTGCCATAAGATTGTCAAATCCATTTCAAATTTGCTTCAAATCCAACCCAAATTAAAATTCCCTTGAATTCACCAAACTTTGAATGAATTTGGACTTTTTTTTGAACCACATACTTTGATGAACCTACCTAAGCATTTTAACACTTATTTGAATCAATTTGAACACTTTAAAGAACACATTTGGAGTTCCATGAAGCTTCCAAGAAGCTTCCTCCATGGCACCAATAACTAGTGCCAATCACCCATGCTCTTGATCTCTACCTAATAACTTCCTCAAGATGTTTTCTTAGATGATTGGTTGACCAAACCTACCGCACATTTGGGTTAATCTATGCTAGCTCAAGCTCACATCTTGGCTTCTAATGCAAGCTACTTCCCCCTTCCCTCGTCTAAAAATTGATATTTTTTTTAAGAAGTTATATATTATATAACTAATATATATATATATATATATATATTAAATTAAAGAATGGCCGTAAGCTATTATNCCAAATCCTTAGTCCAGCAGCCATCAACTCCTTGTAAGTCGGCAACATAGAAAACTGGGAATCTCTCCAAGTTTTGATCAGCACATCGCTGCATTCATAATCCATAATAAATAGCAGCCAAAAAAAATCACCACAAATAAAATGTATTTTACTATATGCTATTAATATGTATTATCATATGATAATAAATACAAAATATAATAACACTCANTATATATATATATATATATATATATATATATATATATATATATATATATATATATATATATATGATATGGCATTCTCAGATCTCACCTGAAGATCCAAATCCTTAGTCCAGCAGCCATCAACTCCTTGTAAGTCGGCAACATAGAAAACTGGGAATCTCTCCAAGTCTTGATCAGCGCATCGCTGCATTCAGAATCCATAATAAATAGCAGCCAAAAAAAAATCACCACAAATAAAATGTATTTTACTATATGCTATTACTATGTATTATTATATGATAACAAATGCAAAATATAATAACACTTGNAGTCCAGCAGCCATCAACTCCTTGTAAGTCGGCAACATAGAAAACTGGGAATCTCTCCAAGTCTTGATCAGCACATCGCTGCATTCATAATCCATAATAAATAGCAGCCAAAAAAAAATCACCACAAATAAAATGTATTTTACTAAATGCTATTACTATGTATTATTATATGATAAATACAAAATATAATAACACTCAGCATTAATGTAAACAATAATACAGAATACATCCAAATTATTGTTCGAAAGTCCTTCGTATACTTGGCTTCGGAGTCAGTTTCATCAAATCTCACTGATCCTCGTTTTTATATACGAACCAATTCAACAGCAAAACAGCAAAACAGCAATAAATCTCATAAAAAGTTAACACAAAAAATTCACCCTTTTTAGAGATGAATTAACAATTCATCAACATATAGGTTTCAGGAGCTCTGATTATTCTTCATGCGTCTAAGAATTCAAGTATTACACCGAACACTCAGGAGAAACGAACACTGGACCAGAGGAGACTTACAACTGACAAACAGATGCCCGACCAACNACTCAGCATTAATGTAAACAATAATATAGAATACATCCAAATTATTGTTCGAAAGTCCTTCGTATACTTGGCCTCGGAGTCAGTTTCATCAAATCTCACTGATCCTCATTTTTATATATGAACCAATTCAACAGCAAAACAGCAATAANTCCAAATTATTGTTCGAAAGTCCTTCGTATACTTGGCTTCGGAGTCAGTTTCATCAAATCTCACTGATCCTCATTTTTATATATGAACCAATTCGACAGCAAAACAGCAATAGATCTCATAAAAAGTTAGACACAAAAAATTCACCCTTTTTAGAGATGAATTAACAATTCATCAACATATAGATTTCGGACATTTTTTAGGGCATAACCACATATATATATATATATATATATATATCGAAAGGGAATGACCGTAGGCTACTATACGAGCTCTGATTCTTCCTCATGCGCCTAAAAATTTGAGTACCACTCCGAACACTTAGGGGAATCGAACTCCGGACAAGAGGAGACTTACAACTGACAANATAATTTAGACGGACGGTTTATGTGTCAACTGAAATAGAACAAAAATTAGATTTCCATTTTATTTGTGATTAGCCAAATCTCTATTGGTTGTCTGCTTATATTATTTCAGTTAGAGAGAGAGATCATGTTTCAATTGATTTTCTCATGGTAATTTGTTGGAGTGTGACTCAAATTATTTTGAGCTTGATTTGGATCAAAAGGCTCAGGATGTGAAATATGCGGTATAAATCAAAATATGAGAAAATTGTTGAGAATATATGAGGATAACAAAGGAATTGAGCTAATAGGGTTTACTTATGTTGCATGAGTTGTCACTCTTCACTTGTACCCATTACTTCAATATAGCAAATTCTCCTTCTTTATCAATGATTTTTTATCTGTTTAAAATTATCATAGAAATCAGTGTGTTTCTTATTTTTTTTTATTTTGAAGCTTCTTCATTATTATTATTTAAATGATACTAAAAATCATTGCTACAACAGTAACAAATATTATGACTCTTTGAGCTTCAATATACTATCACTATAAATAAATTAAAACTAAGGCTTTAAATTTCTAATGTCTCATCTATGGCCTACTATTATTGAATTTGGTAATTAGTATTGTTTTTTTCATTCTATTTCTCCATTAATAGGGACTTAAGTGAGTTTATATATCTTCTAACACTATAAGAAAAAGCGTTATAACCGACACAAAACCAACAGCTTAAATTTTTGTCTGTAAAAATGTCCTATTTTTTGACACTTTTACGACGANAGTCCACCAGTAGGTGACGGTGCCGAAGCTGTCGTAGTTGTTGTCTGTGACTGCGTTTCCCACCTGTAAATGTCGGCGATCCCATTAACCCGGAAAGGTGAGTGATGATGATTATATTTTAGTTTCTCTGTATTAATTGCATCTATGGAGAGGTAATTGGGTCACCAAAAGTAACTGTAATTACATCTCATTTGACAATCAATATGTGAGGAATATCAGTACTTGATTGAATAGTGACGTTGCTAATGAAGGATCAATTAATTTTTATTTTATTTTATTTTATTTTATTTTTAAGAAGAATGTGTGTAGAATGATCGTTAAATTAAAAGTTTTCTATAGCCATAAAACAATTTCAGATAATAGGACCTCCAATTCTAGGAATGAAGTCCAACAACACACATTTTTTTTTATGGTACTTGCATATGATAAAGGGAAGATGAATTTGTGATGATAAGAAAACAATACTTGGTTGGCACAATTAGGACGAAGGGGAGGTAAGAAAGGAATCCAGTTGTTGATTTAAAGTGAATAGCATAGATGTTATGCATAGCCCCTCTCATAAGGTACATGTTAACTTACAATGAATCCTTGAAGGTTGATAAAAGGCTCTGAAGAAGCTTTGTTGTAGCCAACAATTTTTTTGGCCAACTGAGGAACATAGTGCCCTAAAATTTTTTTAAAAAAATCAGTAGATATTCACATAAAATATATTTAAATAAGCAAGTTTTTTAAGTTAAAAGCATAAGAAAATAACTAAATTTATGCTTTTTCATCATAGAAAGTACCATTCTTGATTATCAAATTTCTAACACACATTCATCTTGTTAATTAAGAATATCTTTAATGATCATATTTTGAAAATTCAAAACATCATATTTACTAGCTAGATCCACATGAATCAAATTTTATCAATTAACCTAAATTAGTTATCTACTCCATGCACTAATGACTTACACATCAATATTATGATAATTTAGACGGACGGTTTATGTGTCAACTGAAATAGAACAAAAATTAGATTTCCATTTTATTTGTGATTAACCAAATCTCTAATGGTTGTCTGCTTCTATTATTTCAATTAGAGAGAGACCATGTTTCAATTGATTTTCACATGGTAATTGTTGGAGTATGACTCAAATTATTTTGAGCTTGATTTGGATCAAAAGGCTCAGGATGTGACATCTGCGGTATAAACCAAAATATGAGAAAATTGTTGAGAATATATGAGGATAACAAAGGAATTGAGCTAATAGGGTTTACTTATGTCGCATGAGCCGTCACTCTTCACTTGTACACATTACTTCAATAAAGCAAATTCTCCTTCTTTATCAATGATTTTTTACCTGTTTAAAATTATCATAGAAATCAGTGTGTTTCTTATTTTTTTATTTTGAAGCTTCTTCATTATTATTATTTCAATGATACTAAAAATCATTGCTACAACGGTAACAAATATTATGACTCTTTGAGTTTCAATATACTATCACTATAAATAAATTAAAACTAAGGCTTGAAATTTCTAATGTCTCATCTATGGCCAACTATTATTGAATTTGGTAATGGGTATTGCTTTTTTCATTCTATTTCTCCATTAATAGGGACTGAAGTGAAGTTTATATATCTTATAACACTGTAAGAAAAAGCGCTATAACCGACACAAAACCAATAGCTTAAATTTTTGTCTGTAAAAATGTCCTATTTTTTTACAGTTTTACGACGGCTTATGTATTGAGTATTTTTTACGGTAAAATAGCTTGATATACAATCATTTATGAATATTAGATTAGTTTCAGACAATTTTTATTATAACCAACGCATTTTACCGTCGTTTATAAGCACATAATAGCCAACGGTCTTCAGTCGTCGATTATTTATGAACCCGCCANATTTTACCGTCGTTTATAAGCACATAATAGCCAACGGTCTTCAGTCGTCGATTATTTATGAACCCGCCATTTTGGTGGAGCGTTAATCGACGAGCTTTTTTAGTAATCAAAAGTCAATGTCGTTAATATTAATATTAATATCCTACGGAGTTGAAGGCGTTTGTAAGCAGTCAAAAATAATCATTTATACCGCCAAAATTCGCTACACCCCCGAACTCGCNTGGAGCGTTAATCGACGAGCTTTTTTAGTAATCAAAAGTCAATGTCGTTAATATTAATATTAATATCCTACGAAGTTGAAGGCGTTTGTAAGCAGTAAAAAATAATCATTTATACCGCCAAAATTCGCTACACCCCCGAACTTGTCTTAATCCCTAATCCCTCTCAACCTCTCCCTCTCCCTCATACCCTAACCCTCCCCTCCCCTCCTCTTTCCTGGCGACTCCAGTGCCCGGTCTACCACAGCNCGAACTCGCCTTAATCCCTAATCCCTCTCAACCTCTCCCTCTCCCTCATACCCTAACCCTCCCCTCCCCTCCCCTTTCCTGGCGACTCCAGTGCCCGGTCTACCAGATCCGACGACTCCAACTCTTGCGACTCACCCACTCTGACGCTCAAAGGTATGGTTGGATGCTCTTAGTGGACATTTACATGAGATCCTTCTTATGGATATATCTAAGGTGTGAATGCCTTGGATATCTCTGGTTTAGTGTTTTGGGTGATGGTGATGTAGAAGAGGATGTTATTAGTAGAATTCAATTTGAGTGGAGGAAATATTCGGGTCTATTGTGTGATAGAAAAGTACCGCTCAGACTGAAAGGAAAATTTTATAAGATGGTGGTGAGTCCTGCAATACTCTTTGGCACATAATGTTTGCCTTTAAAAGAGAGACATAAAATTAAGTNGTAGAAGAGGATGTTATTAGTAGAATTCAATTTGAGTGGAGGAAATATTCGGGTCTATTGTGTGATAGAAAAATACCGCTCAGACTGAAAGGAAAATTTTATAGGATGGTGGTGAGTCCTGCAATACTCTTTGACACATAATGTTTGCCTTTAAAAGAGAGGCATAAAGTTAAGCTAAGCGTTGTCGAGATGAGAATGCTCAGGTGGAAGAGTGGCTTTACACTTATAGAAAAAATGTGAAATGAATATATCCGTGAAAGGGTTAGTGTAGCTTCCTATGGTGAGCAAAATTAGAGAGTTATCTTAGATGGTTTGGTCACATTAAATGTTGACCATCTGATGAACTAGTTAGGCGAGTAGATGTTTTAGATTTGACTTATGTAAAGAAAGGTAGAGGTAAACCATCTACAAAGGCTTGGGCATATTTTATAAAAAAATGATCATAATTGATTTGAATTTAGTGAAAATATGACTCTCAATAAGATGTAATGGGGAAAAAGGATTCATGTAGCTGGCTCCACCAAGTGAGAAAAGGCTTGTTATTGTTGTTGTTGTTGTTGTTGTTATAGAGAAGCTGAAGCTTGTGGAACTTAGTAAATCTTATTAAAGTCAACAAAAGCTTTCTCTGAATTTATTAGGATTTACTTATTAACATACCAAACAGTTTTCTAGATTTAAACACTTCAAGGTTTCATAAATCAGATTTACAGGATTTACTCAATCTTATTCAAACTAAATCTTATTATCATCACCAGCCACAACACCTCTACTGCTAACACTCGCGCCTACGACACCACCACAACCATCAGGCGTGATAACGACACCACCAACACTGTCTTCATAGGTTGTTATTGATGTGTCATTGAGTTTGAGCAGCCATCATTGGCTCAGAGCAGTGGGGAACACATATGTTTTAATTTAATGCGCATATTATTTTCTTCTGTTTTTTTAGTTAATAGAGAACTAATTATATGTTATTTTCAAATTTAGTCCCCCTAGACAGGCCATTCATTCCATTAGAGATTTAATTCAGAGCAAATACGACCACCCGTACTTATCTTGCAAAGAGATCCTGGTCATAGTTTGTGATATGGGGTTTGGTGAGTTTAAGGTAAACCCCGAACAGAATAATTACATTTATTTATTTATTTTTATGAATANCCATCTGATGAACTAGTTAGGCGAGTAGATGTTTTAGATTTGACTTATGTAAAGAAAGGTAGAGGTAAACCACCTACAAAGGCTTGGGCATATTTTATAAAAATAATTGATTTGAATTTAATGAAAATATGACTCTCAATAAGATGTAATGGGGAAAAAAGGATTCATGTAGCTGGCTCCACCAAGTGAGAAAAGGCTTGTTATTGTTGTTGTTGTTGTTGATGTTGTAGAGAAGCTGAAGCTTGTGGAACTTAGTAAATCTTATTAAAGTCAACAAAAGCTTTCTCCAAATTTATTAGGATTTACTTATTAACATACCAAACAGTTTTCTAGATTTAAACACTTCAAGGTTTCATAAATCAGATTTACAGGATTTACTCAATCTTATTCAAACTAAATCTTATTATCATCACCAGCCACAACACCACTACTGCTAACACTCGCGCCTACGACACCACCACAACCATCAGGCGTGACAACGACACCACCAACATCGTCTTCATAGGTTGTTATTGATGTGTCATTGAGTTTGAGCAGCCATCATCGGCTCAGAGCAGTGGGGAACGCATATGTTTTAATTTAATGCCCATATTTTTTTCTTGTGTTTTTTAGTTAATAGAGAGCTAATTATATGTTATTTTCAAATTTAGTCCCCCTAGACAGGCCATTCATTCCATTAGAGATTTAATTCAGAGCAAATACGACCACCCGTACTTATCTTGCAAAGAGATCCTGGTCATAGTTCGTGATATGGGGTTTGGTGAGTTTAAGGTAAACCCTGAACAGAATAATTACATTTATTTATTTATTTTTATGAATCTTACAATTTCTAATTCAATTTACATAAACAATGGTCCTGGTCCCCCGAGAAGGAGGCACACATCCATGCGAACTTTGAGCATAAGTGGAGCGATCGCCTGCAAGACCAGTTTGGTGATATACGTGAGCACCCTTTTGTGGCTGGACGATGAAGTATTTGCCACATTAATCAGGGCCTGAGACTCTCCCGAGTATCAAAGGAAGAGGGAGCAGGCAAAGCTGAATCTCTGCTTTAACTGTGGAAGCATGCAGGCCTCAAAGCACACCGTTGAAGCCCTCCCACATATGGTGTACAAGAGGAGGCTGATAAGTCATTTTTTTTCCCTTAAATCTTATTTTACATTAAATGTATGCTAACTATTCCATTACACTGACAGATACAAGAGAAGGGATGCCTTCTTGAGGCTCAAGGAGAGTCAATCTCAGCAGTCAGTCTGTGGTTCGAGCACATTTCACGATCCTTCTGAGTACGACCTCCAGAGGGAGGATGTCGGGGGGAAGAAGAAGTGCAGGCTCTATGGGTTGGGGTCCCAGGCGTCGACCTATGATTCCTACCATACCTCTAGCACATCTGGTGCATCCACTTGCACTTCACAGGAGGAGGGGATGTGTCACCAAGTTGATGCCCAAGTAGCCACCTTGAGACCAGAGATGATTTTAGAGATCAAAGCGGTGTTGCATTTGGAACTGCATAAAGGGAAGGAGCCAGTGTAGGATTAGGGTGGGGATGATGATGATGACGAGAGACACATGATAATAAGGAGGATGAATAGGGGGTTATTTTTTTGTTTGATTGTATATTGAACAATTTATTGTTAGTGAATATTAGTTTTATTATGTAGTTGTACATTTCGTTTGTTCTAATTCAATTATTTTTCTTTTATTTATGTATATGATTTATGTGTTAATTAGTTTTGTTACTATGTTGTGTTGTGTTTTGATTGATATATTACATTGTAGGTGTGCAAATTGTAACATTTAAAGAGGGATTTATAATTTTTTTTTTAATTATACTTGTTTTTTTATGGCTTATCGACGACTTCATGACAATTTATACAACAAGCGACGATTTTCCGACGGCCTATTGAACGAGCGACGTTTGAGCAAAGTGTTGCACTTTTGCTACAGAAAGAGCCATCGGTAAATTCCCACGGTTAACTGACGGTTTGAGACAGTTTACCAATAGGACTGCGATACTTCTCCAGCGGAACTGCAACAGTTTTCCTACTATCGTTTTTGGTTATTATATAACCAACAGTCGGGCTACGGTTAAGCATGTTATGTTTTTGAATCTATAGTGACGGTTATGGTAGGTCGGTTAACCGTTAGTTAATGTAAACCATCATTAAATACATCAATAATTTAAATACTAACAAGTGTTTTTGTCACGCCAATTTTATCATAGCTAAACCATCGATAAATATATTACATACTGTTTATCTATTATTAACGATAGTATTTGATCGTCGAAAATAAACTAAATTTCTGTAGTGTAAGTTCTTTTGATAGCCAAGGTATTTAATGATAACTATTCAAACCCGTTCATTACACATGCATCCCACCCATTATTAGATTCTCTAAACCAAGGGCAATATGCATTGTCAACACTTTAATTGCTACATTCTTTCTGGATTCGTACAAGACAAGAAAATCATAAAACTAATACAATCATATTAATTCGAGTTAGTGAATCAATTCATCAGGTTGGACATGAATTAGGTGCAATGAGTTGGTGAATATTGAGCATGTTTGAATCAAGCCAAAGTTGCATATTTCCTCTTCGAAGTCACTTAAATATCTACTAAGCATAAGTCTCTTATGCACAATTGAGCACATAAAACTTAGTTCCTTCAGTCAACTATCGCCAACTTAGTCGTATCATGTACTTGACTCTAACCTATAAATAAGGGATCATACGACAATCACGAGCATTCTAAAAAAGTACTCGAGCAAAACTATATTTCTCAATCAATTTTCTCTCCATTTTATNAAGCCAAAGTTGCATATTTCCTCTTCGAAGTCACTTAAATATCTACTAAGCATAAGTCTCTTATGCACAATTTGAGCACATAAAACTTAGTTCCTTCACTCAACTATCGTCAACTTAGTCGTATCATGTACTTGACTCTAACCTATGAATAAGGGATCATACGAAAATCACAAGCATTGTAAAAAAGTACTCGAGCAAAACTATATTCCTCAATCAATTTTCTCTCCATCATTTCTCTTAAATCAGTGAATGTACTAGACTTAATCCAGCTCTTTCCCTTTAGAAGGGCCAAGTTAGCCATGCATTCATATGTATAAATTGGGCCTTCGCTTACCCGCATAGCTTTCACCAGCAATGTACAGTTCCCTGTGCTTGTATTTTGGAAATCTTTCCATCCATCGGATCAAGAAAATCAGTGAATCTTCAGCTGCAAATCCAACACCCACATGCGATACAGATTTATAATTACATAAAAAAAAGGGGAAAAAATGAAATTTATGGACTAATTCAAAAAAATATTTAAAAAAAAAAATTAAACGAGTAATATTTACCGGTCCTTTCATCGCCAGACTTCTTCAGATCATAGCTCGTGTTCGTGTAAGAGAAGCCCACTCCGACCGGTGATTCCAGAAATAATATATTTGCCTCTATTGATTTAAAAAATAATAATAAAAATAATTAAATATTTAAGTATGAAAAATAATGAAAATAATAAGCNTAAAATTTTATCTTTTTTAATAAAATGCCAAACTTGTATCCCATGGAGTCGACACTTACGAAAAAATATTACACCCGGACGGCAAATTGCGCGTCGTCTGTTGACGACGTGTATGACGACGTGGCGCCCTGCGATTGATCATCCGGAGATGCAATTAAATTTTTTTTTTCTTACGAAAGAATAATACTTTTTTGTGGTTATTTTATATCTGCTAATCATGCCTTAATGAAGTTAATGCAATTTTAATTTCATATATATTTAAAATTTTAAATTACCATTATGCCAACCTTATATTTGAAAATATTTAATTTTGAGAATGTATTCGTTTAGTATGTTTTTCACAACCCTTTATNGACAGATACAAGAGAAGGGATGCCTTCTTGAGGCTCAAGGAGAGTCAATCTCAGCAGTCAGTCTGTGGTTCGGGCACATCTCACGATCCTTCTGAGTACGACCTCCAGAGGAAGGATGTCGGGGGGAAGAAGAAGTGCAGGTCTATGGGTTGGGGTCCCAGGCGTCGACCTATGATTCCTACCATACCTCTAGCACATCTGGTGCATCCATTTGCACTTCACAGGAGGAGGGGATGCGTCACCAAGTTGATGCCCAAGTAGCCACCCTGAGATCAGAGATGATTTAAGAGATCAAAGCGGCGTTGCATTTGGAACTGCATAAAGGGAACGAGCCAGTGTAGGATTAGGGTGGGAATGATGATGATGACGAGAGACACAGGATGATAAGGAGGATGAGTAGGGGGTTATTTTTTTGTTTGATTGTGTATTGAACAATTTATTGTTAGTGAATATTAGTTTTATTATGTAGTTGTACATTTCGTTTGTTTTAATTCAATTATTTTTCTTTTATTTATGTATATGATTTATGTGTTAATTAGTTTTGTTACTATGTTGTGTTGTGTTTTGATTGATCTATTACATTGTAGGTGTGCAAATTGTAACATTTAAAGAGGGATTTATAATTTTTTTTAATTATACTTGTTTTTTTACGGCTTATCGACGACTTCATGACAATTTATTCAACAAGCGACGATTTTCCGACGGCCTATTGAACGAGCGACGTCTGAGGAAAGTGTTGCACTTTTGCTACAGAAAGAGCCATCGGTAAATTCCCACGGTTAACTGACAGTTTGAGACAGTTTACCAATAGGACCACGATACTTCTCCAGCGGAACTGCAATAGTTTTCCTACGATCGTTTTTGGTCATTATATAACCAACAGTCGGGCTACGGTTAAACATGTTATGTTTTTGAATCTATAGTGACGGTTATGGTAGGTCGGTTAATTGCTAGTTAATGTAAACCATCATTAAATACATCAATAATTTAAATACTAACAAGTATTTTTGTCACGCCAACTTTATCATAGCTAAATCATCGATAAATATATTACATACTGTTTATCTATTATTAACAATAGTATTTGATCGTCGAAAATAAACTAAATTTCTGTAGTGTAAGTTCTTTTTGATAGCCAAGGTATTTAATAATAACTATTCAAACCCGTTCATTACACATGCATCCCACCCATTCNCAAGTCAATCAAAGGAGTCATTATATTTTTATATTTTAGGCTCATCTTTTAGGATCAGGTGTGGATTATAATGTACTTATGCACCCTTGACCTACAGTAACCTAGATTTAAAATGAAAGGCAATGAAAACTATCTTAACTCCTGGTCAGTCAAAATATTATTCCTAAAAAGATGGCTCCTGTTCCAACAGTAAAGGTGTCATGTATGTTAAAATTTAATTTTAGATGTCAGATATGAAAATTCATAGGTCGAAGTGGTGAAAAATATTATAATAGAATTTCTGATGCAAAATCATATGAGGACTCGAATTACAATGCGCAATGTGTACGATCTGTCCCTCATTAAATTATTTAGTTCTTTATAGTCAGTTGAGCCGAAAGTCTATTCAGTGGGACCGGACCTTATACGTGGCGCATTGTATTTGGAGTCCTGATACAGTTTTACATCAGGACTCCTGATGTAATATTTTTTTTTCTAAATAAGACAAAGAAAACTATCTTAACTTTTAGTCAGTCAAAATAATATTTCAATATCTGACATCTAAAATTCAATTTTACTATACATGTTACCTTCACTATTGGAAAAACAGCCATCTTTTTAGAAATATTATTTCTAAAAAGATGTCCTGCAAAACTGTATTAAGACTCCAATCACATTACGTCACGTGTAAGGTCCAACCTCGCCAGAGATTAAATTTTTTAGTTTTTTTTTTTGCTAAAGAAGGCCGCAACTCAATTATCATTCTCACATGCATTGTAAATATAAAATAGGAATGAATGCAAGAGCCTTATTTATTTTATTTATATATTTATTCAGAAGGCATTCGACACACGTCTCGATATCTCCTTGCTGTGCAAAAGACCCAATTATTTTTTCTATTTGCTTCTATATTTTAATATGTATGTTCCCATTGCCAGACATAAAAACAAAATATTACAGCCTGCAAACTTTTGGTATGCTGTCTCTGTTAAAGGGTGAAAAGAGAAATACTATAAGTGCCGCACTGTTGTTCCATCTCTTCTCTCTTTGCCCCTCCATTTTGTTCTTCTGACTTTGCAGAATTCACAGAGCATGCTTTGCTTGCTTGGTTTCTGACCATTGCAAGTGGGGGAGGAGATGGCCTTTTTTGCTTTTCCTTATATATATTTTCCATCTACTTTTTTTTTTTATTATCATTTTTACTCTTATTTTATTTAATCAAACATGTCATATATATATATGACATGTTTGATTAAGCTATTATATTTTTTAAAAATATGCAAAACTACTATAAATTATTTGTGTATTTTCAAAAATATATTATTTTATTTTTATAAATAAAAAAATAAAGGGTTGTGAAAAACATACTAAACGAATACATTCTCAAAATTAAATATTTTCAAATATAAGGTTGGCATAATGGTAATTTTAAATTTTAAATATATATGAAATTAAAATTGCATTAACTTCATTAAGGCATGATCAGCAGATATAAAATAACCACAAAAAAGTAATATTCTTTCGTAAGAAAAAAAAATTTTACGTTCCGGATATTGCATCTCCGGATGATCAATCGCAGGGCGCCACGTCGTCAACAGACGACGTGCAGTTTGCTGTCCGGGCGTAATATTTTTTCGTAAGTGTCGACTCCATGGGATACAAGTTTGGCATTTTATTAAAAAAGATAAAATTTTAACTTCAATCTCAAATTGAATAATTAAACAACATATTGATCAACTACAATTAGGAATATGATAANCAAGGAGATATCGAGTCACGTGTGTCGAATGCCTTCTGAATAAATGAATAAATAAAATAAATAAGGCTCTTGCATTCATTCCTATTTTATATTTACATGCATGTGAGAATGATAATTGAGTTGCGCGGCCTTCTTTAGCAAAAAATATTAAATCAGTGAATACCAAAAAACTAAAAATTTAATCTCTGGCGAGGTTGGACCGTACACGTGACATAATGTGATTGGAGTCCTAATACAATTTTGCATCAGGACATCTAATGTTCACAACTGATATTTATGTACATCTAAAATTCAATTTTACTATACATGTTACCTTCACTATTGAAAAAGCAGCCATCTTTTTAGAAATATTATTTTGACTGACTAAAAGTTAAGATAGTTTTCTTTGCCTTATTTAGAAAAAAAATATTACATCATGAGTCCTGATGTAAAAAAGTATCAGGACTTCAAATACAATGCGCCACGTATAAGGTCCGGTCCCACTGAATACACTTCCGGCTCTACTGACTACAAAGAACTAAATAATTTAATGAGGGACAGATCGTACACATTGTGCATTGTAATTCGAGTCCTGATACTATTTTGGATCAGAACTTCTATTATAATATTTTTTTACCAATTCGACCTATGAATTTTCATATCTGACATCTAAAATTAAATTTTAACATACATGCCACCTTTACTGTTGGAACAGGAGCCATCTTTTTAGGAATATTATTTTGGGTGACTAGGAGTTAAGATAGTTTTCATTGCCTTTTATTTTAAATCTAGGTTACTGTAGGTCAAGGGTGCATAAGTATATTATAATCCACACCTGATCCTAAAAGATGAGCCTAAAATATAAAAATATAATGACTCCTTTGATTGACTTGTTAACCGTATCCTATCCGGTGGAAATATACAAGTCCAATAGCTCTATGACAACTATTTTGACAATATATTATGTATCAATCACATTTACACTAAACTTTGTCGCATTTTGTGTCATATCGCTAGTTTGAAACTTTGAATTGGAATCTACTTGTAAAAGACACCCCTCATAAATAAACCCAACTTTTCATATTTATATATATATATATCTATATACATATATCTAAAGATTTGGGTTCAACAATATATATTGTTTGTGCCCAAGGAATAGAGTACAAAATTCAAGGAAGTAGAAAGAGAATGAGAGTGAGAGAGAGAGTTGTCCTGTGAGAGACATAAAGTGGTGTTTCCGGACTCTTTGACCTCTTGTATTCCACACAATCTGAAGATTACAAGTAGAGTTGTAAATAAACCAATGCACTTAATGAACAAATTGAACTCAACTTGATTAAGGATTGATCATGTTCGTTCAAATTAGCAAATAAACAAGCTTGAATAATTTTTAAAAGCTCGAAGCTTAAAGAAATCGAACATGAACATGAATATAGTTGAACTTGTTCTTTTTCGTTTGTTGTTCAACAAGTAACTTGTTAAATAATTGATATTAAACTCAATAATGTTGTCAGATATACATATATCAGTTGTTGTGATATACATATAAATCAAATAGGAGAACAATCTTTGAAGCGAAAAAATATAACGAGAAAATTCACACCAGAAAACAGTAACATAACATAACACACAAGTTTACGTGATTCGACAAATTGTCTATATCCACGAAGTTGCATAAGATTTTACTACTTGAGGAATTTACATCAGTCGATCAACTCGACTTACAAGAGGAATCTCTCACTTCGTTGTTCTCTCTTCTTCCTCTCCCTTTTCTTCTCTCTATACACCGAAGAAACTCTACACCGAGATACACCAAAGAAGATAAACTTACAAGAGAAATAAACTCAATTTTTCTTCTGTCATAAGCCACCAAGAAGAAGCCAAGGGGAACAATAATTTTCTTCTTCTTTCTTCTTCCTTCATCGCAAGAAACTGCTGCTTGCATTTTCCTTCCTTCTATCTTAAGGAAGCCCAAAGATGAACACCAACCGTGACTTAGAAACTTGAAGAAAAACCGTGTTTGTTGCTCGCAACCTAAAGAAGACGAGGGGCGACGTCGTTTCGCGATCCTGAAGGCGGGAGCAGCGGTTTTCACGAAATCGCATGGTCGCGGTCGCGCCCTTTTGCGATTGGGCGCAGGAACGGTGAGCAGGAGCAGGATCGGGAGGCTGGACGGGATTGGGCTCTACACTAGCAAATCTCCCACTTAGAGGAGATTGATACACTGACTTCAGCGTCTTTTTCCTCAAACTGATATCCTCCACTGGTGGTGTCGCCCTTTTCTTCAAACTTGAATCCTTCACCTTGAATCCTCCACCTCTGCAACTCAAAACGTTGTCTTCACTCCAGAAGACCAACTGAAGCTGCACACAACTTCAGTTTCTCAAGAGTAACACCCTCAGTCAACATATCAGCAGAGCAACATAGCTTTGCACCTCCAAGCTATTTCCTGGATTACTCTTGTCTCTACTTACAACTCCCACTGCATGGGCAATATCATGTCTCTACTAAAAGCCTTTTTCCAACAAGTCTAGCCTTGTACATCTTATTGTCATAATGTTCAGTCTTCACCTGGTACGCCCACTTGTTATGTAATGTATTCTTCCTTGGTGGAAGTTTTGCCAGCTCTCACTTGCTCGAACTTTCATCTTGCAATATTTCTTCATAACTTTGTGGTTCTCCATCATCCGTCTGTAGAATAATAGGAATGGGTGCCCCAGGCCCACTCTCCTATTCACTTCCATCATCAAAAGAACAATGAACTGTCAGCAATAGTGCATCATGCACTTCTTCAGATGCCATATTTGCGCTATTATTCTCCATATTCTTGGGATTCCTGTAGTTTCTCTTTATGTGGTCAGCCTTGCCACAATTCCAACAGGTTATCTGTTTACTAAACTTTGATTTTAAACTCCCTCTATTTGAGTTTTTGTCATGTCATCTCCCTCTTAAATCAATATTCAATGTCGAACTCGAGCCTGAGATCTCGCTAGAATCTTTTTTGTGCACCACCTCAGCCAAGATCAAATCAAGAATATCATCGCATTTCATTTTAGATTTACCTGCAGAACTACTAAGTGCCATCTTCATGGCTTTCCAACTATTTGACAACGATGCCAACAATATCAACGCACGTATCTCATCATCAAAATCAATTTCAACATACGATAATTGATTTGTGATAGTATTGAAATTATTTAAGTGTTGAGCAACAAAAACACATTCAATCATCTTCAAGTTGAATAACTTCTTCATTAAGTACATTTTGTTATTCGTTGATGACTTTTCATGCATACCTGACAAGACCGCCATGAGATCTGCAGTCGTCATCTCCTTGACGATGTTGTGTGCAAAAAATCTCGATAGGGTCAATCGAATAACCCGCATAACTTGTCGATCCAACAAATTCCATTCAGCCTCATCCATTCTTTCAGGTCTTTTCCTCAATAACGAAAGATGAAGTTTTTTCACATAGAGGTAGTCCTCTATCTGCATCCTCCAATAACCAAAATCTGTGCCATCAAATTTATCGATTCTTGAAACCTTCACTTCATCTGCAGTCATCATGCTTCCTCAGATCTGAACAAATCTCTGATACCAGTTTTTATGATATATATATATA